>QLPD01008042.1:0-29189 GCA_003314085.1 Hymenopellis raphanipes | reverse complement strand
AGTGATATCCCACCCGACCTCGACCTCGACGCCGACAACGGCGGCGAAAACATCGGATTGCGCTCCACGCTCCGTCCAGCTCTGCTCCTCGACCGCGATGCAGAAAGCGGCGGCGAAAACATGGGGCTACGCTCGGCGCTCCTACCTGCCCGGCTCCTCGATCGCAAACGATGGTGCGCATAATCCTCTTCGTCATCTACCTCCACCACCGGTTCCTCCTCCTCACCTCCAACCTCCCACGAAGACTCGTCCACATCTCTTGCAGTCCAGCGTTTCGCTGGATCCCTCTCCATACATCCCTTCAACACCTTTCGTGTCCCCCGCGAGCACGGAGCAGTCGGGACTGGAATATCACCTAGAACACGACAGTTAGCATCAGGAAAAGGAGTCAGAGAGAAAAACAATCACCATGACGAATCTTGATAATCATTCGCGGCTCGAACGCGTCCCAAAACGGCAGACGTCCCTCCACTAGGGCAAACAGGATGACACCCAGGGCCCAGACGTCAGCTGCTGTCGCAAGCGTATGAATAGGCTGGAACAGTTCGGGCGCAGCATACGGCACGCTGCCCGGCGCGAAATGGCCCTTCTTATCGGGCTTGTGCGTAGTCGAAGTCATAGAATTGCGGTGGCGAACACCAGCCAAGCCCAAACGCGGATGATGCGCAGGCTGAGACATGGAGAGGGCACGTTGTATCCCGAGCTCGGGCTCCTTTTCCTCATTCTCGTCCTCGTCATCAGTGGGGTCATCAGACAGGCGTCGGGCCATACCCCAATCACCCACCCTGACACCGCCTTCCTCGTCCACCATCACGTTTTCGAGTTTCAAGTCCCGGTGGACGACGTGAGCCACCTCATGGAGGTACACTACCGCCGAAGTGAGTTGACGGAACAGACGAGGGTACTCTGAAATTTCCTTCTCGCGCGCACGGACATAATCCAATAGAGTTCCTGCTGGACACCATAGCGTCACGGCAACCCACCAGGACTCGTCGATCCACGTGCTAGAAAAGAGAGGCAGCACATGTTCGTGACATAAAGACCGCCATATGTCCTCCTCTCTCTGGAGCCGCTTGAGTGAAGGGCGAGAGGTGGACGGGGATTTTAAGAATAATGACTGGCTGCGCGTCGGGTGAACATCACGAAGGGGAACAAGTTTCACGGCCACAACCGCGTTGTCCCTGTAACCTTTTCGGATGGTTGCCGTTGCGCCATATCCGACGACAGATCCAAGGGTGTATCCGCACACCGTGGAACCTTCGCCGAGTTCATTTACGGATGTCTGCGCGACACTATCAAGAATGGTTGTCGGGGATGGGAAAAAGGATGGAGGTGAAAATAACGTGTCGGACGCGCTGGGGAGACCCTCGATGGATGGCATGGATCCGAATGCACTGAGAAACATGGCTGCGGGGGACAAGGCCGTGGAAGGTTCCACAACTCCAGGACACGAGGCTGACTTGAGGTGGCCATCGACATGGTCGTCGCCTTTCGATAGCGCTGCCGACAGCAATTGCTCGTCTGCTAGCGTACAGGAGGTAGAAGAAGCGGCCGTTAAGGAACCGTCTAGTGTGGCGGCTGGAATCGTTTCCGTGACAGCCGCTGGTGATGCTGTAAAATATATATAAGTGCTAGAACGCCGCTAGAGGGTAACAGCGTACCTTCACCTATCACGACCCGCGGCCGCGCGCGGTGCCGTCCACCATCTCCACCTCCGTCCCTAACAGTCTTTCCGGGTATAGAGGTTGTATCCGTACTGGCACTGGAGGACCTAATCCAATGTGAGGAGACGGGCATGCAAACTTGGATGCTATACGTTTTCTGTCCTCTTTCTCCCTCGCTTTCTCCCCGAAGTCTTTCCGCGTCCTCCTAGTTTGTCTCTGGTTTTTCTGACTGCGTCTGCACGGACAAACCAACAATCAGAATATGATTAGAGACCAGGCGGATTACAGGCAAACCTGTCTTTCCTGCTGGTCGCTTTATGGACGCAGGAATGGTCGTCGGAGATGAGAGTCAGAAGCAAGTCACTCCTTGGCCTGGTCGGTCAGATGATGACGAGACCCGAACCGGCTTGCCGGTTCCGGCCCATTGTCGGTGCCGCCGGCTAATGACCCTTTCGGCCGATGCACCAATTGTACACCCCGCAAGCGTCAAGCTAATCCTTTTAAAGAGCCTAACCTGCATTATCTCAGGCTGCAGTGCCTTCAGCGTGTCTCATGAAATGCACGTAGGAAGATGGGCAATTATGACTAGTATTCATTACCCTTTGATGCATGTTAGATATTAAAGTTCAGAATTAGTAGCAAGCCTACTCAAGAGGATGGTCTGCGACGATGACCGCAGATGGCACCCGCTTCTTGAGAGACACCTTCATTACTCGTGGTTCAGATGGCATACCAAGCCTCCGTTGGTAATCCACGGCCTCGACAGGTTGATTGTTGTCATGTCTGTACGCAAACAAATCAGCGTTTATCCATATATCACACTGGGTATGACGGACACTTGCTGAATATGATCCATTAACTCCTGACGGGAGTAACCATGTATATTCTCCGTCGGAACATCGCGACAATGCAGACACTCGTGCTTGACGTCTTCGTATACCGTTTCCGCAAGTTCCCATCCATCCGGTATTTCGGCAGGAACGCGCATGACCGTGATGCCCTCCGTGGCAGCCTTTCTGTCGAAGAAATGTGCTTCCTGACAATGTTGGACCTGGCAACATATAGGCAAATTGCTCACGTAGAACGGATAACGACAAACATACCATCTGACGCCAGCTGTACAGGTGGCGCAGAGCCTCAGTACTTGAGAGTGCTGGACAAACACCGCACTCGAAGAGACGATCAGTCGCATCCATATCCGCTACAGTGGCGGTAGACGGAGTCAAGCCGATCAAGTGTACCACTCGGTGAATGACCGTCTGGACAAGGCAATCCTTTTCGTACGACGTAGGGTTTACTGGAACCCGAATGAAGGCATTCCCAAGCGACAACGCGCCATCGTCTAAATCGGGAGATATACCGTCATAGTGAAGGCGGAATCTTTTAGTTTTAACACAGCAGACGTGCGTCAGATAGTCGGGGTAGAATACGGGCATAACGTCCACAAGAGTCGTGCCCCAGAACCACGGCGCCGTTGCAAACTCGAGATAGGCGCTGCACTCCCTGCAAACGAGACTATTTGTGACGAGTTGTAACTGCTGGATGGTTTGTTCCGGTGTGAAGTTCGAGTCGAACTTCTCTGGGGCTGCAACCTTCAACAGCCGAGTGTGTATATCATCCCGCCACGTATCGAACCATCCAGGCATCTGCTGTACGATCTGAGCGAAGTCTGATTGGCTGACTGACGCATCACCCGAGCGTTCGATAATTGATTGGACGGATTCCAGCTGGACGAAGTCTGCTATGGAAGGATAGGCCATCACAGGTCGGTGAAGGGAGAACTTTCGCTTGAATTCACGAAATACGGCGACAGCGACTCTTCGGCGGGACACAACAAGTGTTTGCCGATCCCGGATGATGCGTTTCTCTCTGAGTTTTTCGGCGAAGACGATCATTTCGTCCCGGATATCGGTCCAGACTGCAAATAAACTCAGTACGAAAGGAAAGAAAAATATGGGAAGACATCCTTACCACGGTTGGTCAATGGTTGTGCCTGTTTCACGAGAGGATGTTCGTCGAAGTCATATCGCATATTAACAAGTGGCATAATTCTGATTTCCTCGGCGTATCCAATCTCAGATAGTTTATCACAGATGCTACAGGGAATCGGTTAACAGAGGAAGGTGAGCAATCCAGTCTACTTCTTACACTTGGGCCCGATTCCGTTTTATGTCATAAATTTCGTCTGCACGAGCAACTTCGCAGCGGCTGAGCCACTTCTCACAACGCCTAGCATGCTAATCAAAGCCTAAATTGAATTTCTGCGCTCATTGAGGTTAACTCACTGCATATACTCTCTTTGCAAACTTCAGGGCCGCTGCCGTGTCTGAGGTAAAATCGATGGCATCGTACTCAGACCTCAGGGCATAGTCATCGGCAAACGTGGGGCTAACATGGCCTAAGAAATGAACGACAAGTAATGGACCAAGGAGTCGGACACTTACTGGCACGATTGGTCATGAGAAGCCGAAACCTCGCATCAAAATCACGATGGCCTTGCTCGGGCATGGTCGCCCGGTCAGTATCCCTACCAACAAGACTGGAGGGAATAAGCGCCACGAAAGAGAGTCAAACAATCAGAACTGACTGAGCCTTGGCGCAGGTTGGACATACGCGACAGCGCAGGTATAAATCCATATGCATGATCGTCTTCTCAAAGCAAAACTATTGGAAAGGTTAGAATGTACGGCACTAAACAGTGTATTGCCGACATACAGAGCATTTCTGGACGAAGGCGAGAGCAGCCCACGCAGGCTCCGACATGCCTGGGAAGGGGTCCGGCATTTCATACACGTTCTTCCTGGCGGCCATCCACATTGCCCTGTAGGATTTGCTCATGACAAAGTTGCGCAGGGTGGTATTGACCCAACCCAAGTGAAGCAGGTCCAGAGGGTGCAAGTAGGAGAAAATCTGAGGCAACACATTAAACGCGTGTATTTGGAGTCCAGGAAAACATACTTACCTCGAAAAGCATATCTACTGGAAGGCCTTGAATAGTCACTGCACCGTCTGACGGCTTGCGCTGCCGGACAGTCTCGACCGGCGCTTGCTTGGGGCGGGAAGGCGGCGCCGTCTGTCGTTTGTACTCGGCCATCATGGTGGTGGTAGGTGGTTAACCCGGCCGGGAGAAATCAATAATGATAAATAAATGTTGCCGATCTCGTCACGTGTTCCGCGTGACGCGTCGTGAACGCGTTAATTAGTTAGTGCGTCCGCCCATGGCCTTGCTAGCGCATATAGTTATGAAAATCAAAATAGTTGTGATAATAGCTTTTCACGACGCATACATAATAGATAATTTGAGCTACGAGAGGAAGGGGAAGTCTATTGCTCTTGGGGCGGCAACGACCAGTACTTCGGGCACAGCGCCTTCCATTCCTGAGGTGTGATCTGTGCATGCGGACCCGCAATGTTGTCGGCCGGCGCTTCAGCGAATGCAATCGCAAGCCCCGCTTCCAAGTGCCAATCGATATGGCTAGAAGTTATGGTCAGTTATCAGTATGTACAGCATGAAAATTATGGAACATACCAATGCAAGAACCACGCTCCGGGGTTGTCGGTGAAGAATCTGAAGGTGGTGTTACCGCCATTGACTAAGAAACGATTAGACGGGAGTAAATGAGGACGCGTATCATATGCGTACTCGGCTGGACATCCCTACGAGCTGGGTTGACAAAGTTGAACTCGTCGGTATTCGACTGCCGGATTACATCAAAGTTATGACCGTGCACTTTGAGGCAGACGTTAAGAGAGAGCTCAGTCAGTGGGTACGCAAAACTCACGATGGAACGGGTGAGCACCAGTACCCGGAATAGATATATCGATAGTTTTGTTTGGCGGGAGTAGGAATACCTGAAAACATCAGCAGCTGCGCGCCGAAGGGACTCTCGGTCTAGAACACTCACTTGCTCCTGAAATATCGTTAGACAAAATCGACAGTTGACACATGAACTTCACGTACAGAAGGTAAGAAGTCCTGGGGCTGGAACGCGCCACTCAGAATTTGCAACAACACGGGTACTGGAGGCGAGAGGTACGATATGCCGTTGATGTCAAAGAAGGGCGGATTCGGCTGGATGGACAGTGAGTAGACTCCCCTTCATGTTATCCGGGAAAAATCACACCTGAGCAATGTTCAATACATAATGTACGTCAGCCACTCCATTTCCGAGCTACGTAGTTACTATGAGTATACAGCGACCAGTTAGTGAGAAAAAAACACGTACTTTGCCCGGACCCTCTGATGCAATAGGCTGATGAATGAGTAGTCAGATATCCGCGCATTGAAGAGAAAGGACGCCTCACATGCATGAGTCCATCATCTAACTTGACTCCTGCGGTTCTCTCCGTTGTAGGCTCTACTTTAGGTGCGCCAACATATCGGAGGATGGCGCGTGTGAGATTAGGATCGACTGCGAAACCATTAGTATCGTGCTGTATAGGTAACACCGAAAGAACGAACGATTAGGGTTTCGGGTAGGGCTGCCGCCTGTGAGACTAGTGTTGTGGCCATAAGTAATACACAAGGTTCAAATCGGGCGGACACGTACGGAGCGCGTATCCAGTAGTTTCCGACTGGTTGATCTGCTTTCACAATGACGGAGACGCGTTGCGCTGTAAACATATCAATGCGAGTTCCTTGGAGTTCCGCGAAGAGTCAACGAACCAGCATATACATCAACGTTCTCGACTGTCACCGGATCGTGCTCAACGCCATCCAACTCCATGGCAGTCAGGGTATGGTTATCGATGGAGAACGTGAAGAAAGGACGGCATGCGATCGAAACAAGGCGGAACCTTAAGTGATTGAAGAGGGTTAGAAGATAAAGGGATGGAATATACACGATATCCACCTGTAACGTTTGCCCGGTATGACATTGATAACCGCATAGTCAACCAACGGCTATCAACATTCATCAAGATTGATACTCGCGAATAAGTTATGGAGATGCTTACCCCTCCAACATAGCGTCCACGTCCATTGATCAAGCCTGGGAAAACACTCAGAAACGGTCGAAAAGATGCAAAGAGAAAGTCGTCTACCAGAGTCGGGAACCCTGTGAATGGGAAACATTCAGCGCCTGATGCCCTCGAGAACAGGTCTGTACTTACGGAACCGAACCAGTCTTAAAGAAGTCGTTCTGCCCGTCTGGGGCATAGACGTGATACCAATCGGCGAGTGTGATGATGGTGCTCTCTTCAAATCCCATCAGCTCGTACAGCAGCACATCTACACGTGAAACTTGCCATCATCAACATCGTACAAGCTCTTCAACGGATCGTTCGGATCTGAGGAAGAAACGATTAGATAGTTGAACGTGTTCGAGGAGGAGCTACTGGCCATAGACTATGAACGCGCCGCGGAAACCATCGCAGTACTGGGTGGAGAGGTGGGAGTGATACCAGTAGCTTCCAATTTGTTCAGCAAGGTCGAACGAATAGGTGAAGTCGTCTCCAGGAGCAACGGGACACTGGTTGACAAAGCTATACACCAAATCTTAAGCCAAGATTTCAGCGGCAGGCGATTACTTACGAAGGCCCGTCCATTCCAGATGTTCGTGCTTGGAAGAATCCATGCCAGTGCTGAGACAAAGGTATTTAGCTTCACGCATGTCGTTGGCGAGAAAAGACTTACAATAGAATAACTGCGTCGCATGTTCGCATCGGACAGCCTATTATGCGTGACGATCTCGACAGAGTCGCCCTTCTGAGCCGTAATCAGAGTACCGGGGAAAGTCCCTCCGGGCGTAATCGCGCTATACTCCCCTCAGCGATCATACTAAGCTTTGGTAGGAGGCATAACTCACGAGCGCGAAAAGCCGTCTGGAGCGATAACCTTGTTGACGATGGGCATGTCAAAGCGACGCACCCTCGCCGCCGCGAGAGGAATCAAGGACGCCAGAGATAGCCACTTGGAGGAGAACCGCATCTTGGAGGACAGATGCTTCATTCATGGCTGCGATGAGGCTTTTATATGGCTAGGACGGTGGAGAACGGCGTGAGTCAATTAAGCGCGGTTTTGCCAAGCTCTGCAAGGCACCTGCTTGAACGATATGCGTGAGATACGAATAAATTGACGGTGCCGGGGTTCTCTCACCTTGTTTGACGTGCTTTGAGAAAAGATGACTACTCCCATCGCGGTTCGCGACCTGCTCCAGGAAGTAGACCATTTTTTTGTGGTGTAGATCTGTGAAAAGAGTCAAAACCTGGAACTGAAATAGTGCAGCCCAAAAATATACCGTTCACAGAACAAACGTAGTACAGCCGCAGTTACGAAACGTAGTCGTACACGTACAGGATGTTGAATGTTCTCATCATCAAGCTGAGACTCTCACGCACGCGCGACGTCCCAACTGGAAGGGTTTGTTGTCCAAGGTACAGCCAGGAACACCGTCCACTGTGAGAATCGTATAATTACTTTCGGCTTCTTGGCTGTAGCGCGGTCGTCGGGCGCCTGCGTTCAGGGCAATACATTGACGGTTCGTCATGAGCAAACATGAAGACCAGATGTAAGAGTGTAACCTTCATCGTGGGCGTTGCAAAGAATGAAATGGGGATTTAGGGCCGGCCTGGGGCAGTCATCGCCGGTGCCGACACTTACATTTAATTCCAAAGACACGGTACAGGCACTTGGCTGCATTGTCCTGTTTGAAGTCGACTAGGGTATCTTCGTGCGAATTGCACAAGCCGCTCTCAGACAATTGTTCAATGCTCCCACCTTGGCCCAGAATGGGTGGCAGTCTTGACATTTCCTTTCATTCGGGTACTCACTCCCAGCCGAACGCTTCAAGTGACTTTCCGTCACGTAGGAGTGAGACGGCAATCTGTCTAGGTCGTTTGCTGGTCCTCTTTGAAACGTGTCGGGGTGACTCTTATCAGCTGTACTCAACATTTGAAACTATCATCAAGAAATTTCTCCTCTTCTGTGGCTTTCTGAAGAAGTTACGACGCAAGTTATTGCCTCGTTAAATCCTGAACGACGGCGGCGCCGCCTCTCTATTGCGAATAGCAACCATTTCTTTCCGGGACTTGCTGGTTGAACTTACTGGTCCAAGTTTTTCTTCCTTTCTCCTCATTCGCTATGCGCGCGCAGAATTGCCAAGTGCTTTTCTTCCTGTGATGAGTAGCAGCCCAACCACCGCTTCTGGGCTCCAAGCGCGTTGAAATTGTAAATCTGTATCCGGGACGCGTCTCCACGATCACGAGACCGAGTGCCGGTTATTTGCGCTTATTGTTTGTTGGGGAGCCAGCCTGGCTTATCTAGACACCACCACCATGGCCGACCGCAAGCGACAGAAGACGGGCACAACCCGTGCCAAGAAAACGACCGTCAGGAATTCTGGCAAGCACACCAAGCAGAGCGAGTCTCGCGTCAAAGATCTCTCGGATCTTCCCTACGACACGCTTTTAGAGGTTCGTGACCTGGAATCCCGCCGGCGCGTCTAATGGAAGCCTTCAGATTTTTCCCTATCTGCAGCCTCTTGATCTACTTCATTTGTCTTGGGTCAACCAGTCTCTCCGCGGCGTTCTTATGACGAAGTCCTCAAGAAGCGTATGGAAGGCCGCCAGAAAGAACGCACAAGAAATGCCCGAGCCTTTTCCGGGCATGTCGGAGCCTGCCTGGGCCTGTCTTGTTTTGGTCAAGAAATGCAATGTACGCGCTCATCATCTGTCCACGTCATCGTCTTACTCTTTCCAGGTTTGTTGGGAGAAATCTGTGAAGAGTGCCGATTTTTACTTGCGTTGTCGCTTTTGTCCTGCCTGCTCAGAGGCCCTGTAAGTTTAGTATGACCATTTCGCTCCATAGCTTTGAATATTCTTTAGCCTTGTTAGGCGAGATGAGGATAGGCCGTCTGTGCTAGTGAGAGGAAACTTTGCCTTTGATGTAAAGTTTTCCATGCTTGTAACGCATCGCACCAGTATGTTCTCGGCTTAATGGTCTACGTGTTAGATCTCATCATTCTGTAGCTTACGGTCATAACAAAAGCCGGGAAGAATGTGCGTTAATGTCGGATTACGACGCTATCGAAGCCGAGCTGAGTGCCGGTGCCGCCAGTGCGGACTCCGAAGGCTTCGCTCGGGAGAGGTTCAACAAGAAGCAAGAAATATACGCGGTTAGTATGTCAAGCCTAGATGCATTATATTCTGACTAGTTTCTTCAGCATGCCACATTGTGTGAGAAATGGCAATACCGTTGCAATTATGCGCGCGAAACGGAAATACAGCAGATGAAGAAGAACCGGAGTCAAGCGTGGGTGTAGTGACATTAGCGTTTCGCTTCTTGCTCACCGATTGACCGCAGCATACGCGACAGATTGTGCCAGCTGGGATATACCGAGGAGCTCAGAATCATGCCAGTAGTAAGAATGCAACAGGCCTTTGACGATCACCCGCTCGTCAAAAAGAGCCAACCCCTAACGGACCGTAGTATGAACTTTGCTGTCTTCAAATTAACCGTGCATTAATTTCCACTGCAGTATGGGCCAACATCAGCGACGAGATGCTCGCGTTTGCTGGGAAACTCAGGGAGAAGCGTATTCTCCGAGATCGCCGGGCACTCGTCGTTGCGCGTCGCAAAGTTGCCGTCTCTCTCTTCCTCAACTTTAAGCGCAATCTCGCTCGGAACCAGCCTGTCGGCATCTACCCCTCCATAGCAGACTTCGTCTCCTCCGACCCTGTCAAAACGATCATCGAGGACCCTGGTGATGCACCGGTCAGCGGGGTTGACTTCGCACAGATCGTGCCACAAATGCGAGAGTGGTTCGATGCATGGCGCGTAGACGTCCATTCGCGACTTCTCAAAATCGCGGATCCCGACCCGTCAACCCCAGACTTGAACCCTGAGGCAACTATCGAACGGCTCCAGCTCGTTTCTTGTGGCGTAATCTGTGGTAAGTGCAGCCACTACCCCGACACCGTCAACCCATTAGCCCCGTTCGGACGCCGTAAGAAGAGCATGACTCTTTTCTATCCCGACTATCTCACCCACACCTGTGCTCACAGTCAGCCTGACGTTAATCTCCGAGTCCTCGATGGTGTCAGAGATCTTGACGACGGTGCCTTGCGGTTTGGTATATTCACGCTCCGTCGCCCGTTTCAGGTTGATGCGTATAAACGTAGTCCCATCGTCCAGCCAGCTATCGAGGCGGTCGTGCGCTTGGTTGGATTAGAATTGTCTACTGCAACTGTCGACGATATGGATTCGGCTGACGGTCTCTTCGAGTGTGGCGTCTGTAGTGCAGCTGTCGGAGAGGAGGGGACACTACGTCATTTGTATGGTTGGCGTGAAATGGTAATGTCTTCTTCTTTCCATATCTGCGTCGCTCAAGGCTCTGTGATTAGATTCGTCATGTCCCCGAAGAGCATTTCTCCAACCGCGAGGTTGCGAGTGACGCTATCACTGTAATTCGCGTTCCAGGTGGCGTACCTTCTGGGTGGGACGTTGCGGAAACAATCTATCAAGACATCAAGCACGAGTGCCTGCATTGTCGCGATTGTGAGCAGGAGACCCGTGGCGGTCTGACATACGAGGATTTGACGAAACACTTCCGACAAACGTACGTTCTATCAAGTTCATTCACGACGGACTAATCGACACGCTGGCAGGCATAATAATGATCTGCCTGTGGAAGGTACCGACTACCAGAAAATGCTTGGGATGCCATCACAACCGCGTCGACTGAAGGTGTCTCTTAAGAAGAAGGTGCCTCCTGCAACGTAGCCCGCACCAAATGTTTTCTTTGTATTACTTTGGTATTACTGCCTTGGCTTACCTCTGTATATATTCTGTGTTTCCAAAATCGTTAATGCTGGAGTCCACCACCAGCCTTACATCCGTCGTGCTAATCGGAATCGGTGACCTCAGGCCTGGTTCTCCTTTTCTTATGCATAAACACGTCGGTTGGTTCGTTCGTCGGGACTCGGACGCCCACCGGTGAGTCTAAGAACTACTCGAAAATGACATGTCATTCATATGCTTGTTTATCTATACAGCGGCGCATGAGAATACCAACACGACTATTTCCGCCGATTCTTCGTCTTCGGTTGCCCCCCCTGCCCTTCTTTCGAGACCGTGTCGAGCGTGATGAACCTACCTGCGGGGGGGGGCAGATGTATGGGGCATAGTTGGACCTTCAGAAGAAACAGTTCCTTTGTCCCTTTGATAAACAGGATCCTCACGGTTCCTGGGCGCGCAGGAAAAGGGAATTCCAGCGCTCATTAGAAAGGGCTTAGGTCGTACGGCGGAAAGCGGCAAATGTCGTCACAGGAGGAGCGAAGTCTCACACTCGATTGCTCCCTGCTTCTTACCTTGTTCGTAATGCCCTCCATAGGCACTGCCAGCGAACCGTGGTGGAAGTCGTCCACCGTATACCAGATCTACCCAGTCTCATTCCTCGACACGACCGGGGACGGTTTCGGTGACCTGAATGGCATCAACTCCAAGCTCGATTATTTGAAGGATCTGGGTGTAGATGTGATTTGGTTGAATCCGATTTATAAGAGTCCATGGGCGGATATGGGGTACGATATGTGAGTGTCTACTTGTTCTTCGAGCGCATGGAAGCTAACTGCCATTCAGTGCCGATTATCGTGCAATCGACCCGCGCTATGGGACATTAGAGGATTGGGATAATCTCTTGAAAGGCGTCCATGAGCGACAGATGAAGTTGATGTGAATACCCGCGTTATACTTCCGTAAACGAAATCTCACCAGAACCAGGATGGACCTTGTTGTCAACCACACCTCAGATGAGGTTTGCCTAAATTCCCCCATTATCCCCAAAACGTCCCGCTAATATAATTTCATCAGCACGATTGGTTCGTTCAATCCGGGCGAAGCAAAGATGACCCAAAACGCGACTGGTACATCTGGCGACCCGCAAAATACGATTCGAATGGCAAGCGCCACCCGCCCAACAACTGGAGATCAGTATTTCAAGGTCGCGTTTCTTCATCTTAGTTCTTCTATCGATTGACAACATGCATAGGCTCAACATGGACCTATGACGAGGTTACCGACGAGTACTACCTTCACCTGTACACCGAGAAGCAGCCAGATCTCAACTGGGAGAATCCCGTCGTGCGCGACGCTGTGTGGGACCTTATGCGCTTCTGGTTGGATCGAGGCTGCGATGGATTCAGGATGGACGTCATCAATTACATCTCCAAAGTCGATGGACTCCCTGATGCGCCTGTTGTCGACAAGAACGAGGAATATCAACCTGCCGGCATGCTCTACGCTGACGGCCCCCGCGTGCATGACTATATAAAGGAAATGCGCCAGAAGGTTCTATCACGTACGCCACCACTTTGATTTGGTTTCTCAACATTTGCTTACCAGATATAGATTATGATCTTATCACCGTCGGGGAGACGTCGTTTACACGCTCGACGGAGGAACTGGCGCGCTATGTTCTACCCAAGAACAACGAGCTGAACATGGTGTTCCAATCTGAGCTGATGCACCTGGATCGGCCTGACCATGTCGATGCCAGCCCACTTCAACATTACAATTGGAAAGTCGCCGAACTGCGCGACACCGTCAGCCGATGGCAGGTGTTCAAGCGCGATGAAGGATTTTGGAATGCGTACGATTTCGTTTCCAGTTTTATCTATGCATCACTGACAGGATCTTGACAGCATCTTCATCGAGAATCACGACAGCTCTCGTGCTGTCTCCCGTTTCGGTAACGACTCAACCGATGAGCTCCGCAGTGTATCGGCGAAACTCCTGGCGATGTTGGAGGTCACGCAGAAGGGAACCCTCTACGTATACCAGGGCCAAGAATTGGGCATGAAGAACTTCCCTCGAAGCTGGGCCCTAGAGGAGTACAAGGATATAATGACGCAAAATTATTGGAACAGGTTTGCCATCCATCTACATGTCTTTTAAGTGGTTTTTCTGATTTCTGATGTGTTGTCAGAATCCTGGCTCGCCGCATGCAAGAGCAGAAGAAGACGGCCGAGGAGGTCGACATGGAGGATGTTCTCGACGACTTTCAGAAGAAGGCGAGGGATCATGCGAGGATGCCTATGCAGGTAAGCCAAACAATCGATCCTGCTCACTAGATTTAGACTAACGTCTGTCATCAGTGGGACGCTTCTTCGCATGGTGGATTTACGAGCGGGACATCTCCGTGGATGCGCGTTAACGACGACTACAAATCCTGGAACGCCGCGTCGCAGCTCAACGACGAAGAGAGCGTGCTGGCGTTTTGGAAGAAGGCGTTGGTCGTGAGGAAGCAGTATCCATTACTCGTACGTCCGTGTCGTCCTCACGTTAGCGAAATCACTGACACGGATGATTGTTTGATTAGATTTTCGGCGAATTTGAGCTCATCCTCCCTGACCATGGACAGGTGCTGGCGTACAAGAGGATACACGGCGAATCACAGGCGTTGGTGTTGTTGAATTTCAGTAACAGCGATGTCAACGTTGAGGTTGAGGGTGGGAAGTGGCAATTTGTGTTGGGCAACTACGCCGTCGAGGAAGGTGCTGCGTATAATTTGAGGCTGTATGAGGGGCGATTGTATGTGGCGCAGTGAATTCAACAAGAATCGAAGGCCGTTCTGTCCCGTTTGGGGCTCTCCAACCCCAAGTCCAGCGACTTCCTCGGATGTAACACGGTCGACATGGCAACGTCAGAGCAAGAGGATAGCTTCCAAGGAATCCCGAGCACGGAGTTCATCCATGGCTATCCTATGTATGACTGTTCTTCTGGTGTACTCATATGTATCAAAATGAAAATATACTCAGATTCTCTTGTTGTCGTGTACATCCAAAAGATATTGTCTGACAACAGCGCTGAAGGCACATCACCAATTCCCCAGGTTTACGGTATATGACTTTTGAGCAGCCTGCTGGAATGCAAGATTGGACGCGTCACTCCAGATCTCCGTCAACCGCTTAAAAGATTTCAATTGTTTGAGAACAGCCTCCTAATCATGGCTGAGCACTCGGTCGGGGACTACAGCAAAAAGAAAAGAAAACATACGTTATCAGATCCATCGCGATTTAGCGTGACTCGCCCGAGGATGCGCAGATTTGGAGCGGCCTTTGAAAGGCCTGGAAAATTTGAGATACAGGTGAGTAACATCTGGGACGAGGAGAAAAGTACTAACTCTTCAGTTGCGTCAAATCTAATTCAAAATGCCTAACTTCTTCGACGCGAGGGCACGCTGCGCGTATAGCTGAGATCAGCTTTGACGATTCCATGCTTGTGTATTCATTGGCGATCACGATACGGGCTTCTGGGCAGCACCGCAAGACGTTGTGAGCTTGGGTAGGGAGCTCGATTTCGCGGATATGGCGGAACGTGTAACCGTCGAAGCCTTCCTTGAGATGCGTGGTCATCGCAGTGTGGGCTTTGGCAATGACGAGCTTGGTGGCGCTCGTGAGCTTGGAGAGGCAAGCGGCGAAGGCCGGGAGGACTTCTTCGCTGCGGCGACGCGTTAGAATTACTCGGACTGTTCTAGATGCCAAGTAAGTACTTAGAGACGGCCGTCCGTTGGGAAACATCAACGTACTGCACAAGAGGATGTAAGTGCGTTGATTGAGCAAGAACATTACTCTTCCTCTCCAGGTCGTCCGCGAGCCCCTTCGACCAATCTTTTCATCGCAGGATTAGGAAATAGATGTAGATGTCCGCCAGACTTTTAACTCACCTCCGGGATAACGGGAGCGAACCACCTCGAATACAGACCAAGTCATATCGAGCGTGATATTCCTGAGGTGCCTACAGGTCCGCGAGAGGGCAAACAACGTATCATGACGATCCAGTTGGTCAGGAGACGATTCGGAGATGATGAGGAGAATCAATTCGGGTGGCAGAGCAGAAAAGAGGGGTTTTCCGATGCCGGCAGGTGTGAGCGAGAGGTCTACTTCCCTGCCTGAACGCGCTTTTTTGGAAGGACGAGCTTTCGGCATGGAAACAAGGTGAGAACCAGAGCCGTTAGGGGTAGCCATCAAAATTGGAATTGAACAATGACACAGAACTCCCACGCCTCAACTTGCATTGAACCATATCGTTTGTCACCCAGACTGTGAACGGTGGTGCGCCAGTCGAACTAGACAATAGATAAGAGAATGTGTCGGGCCCGGCAGCTCCGCGCTGTACTGTCAACCGCTTGAGTGGATGTTAATCGAACGGGGAGAATATCGGAGAAGAAAGTAAAGTATTGGACCACCACGACGCAGCACAACATATTCCACTGATCTGGCGGTTATTTCTTTCTGGCGCTACCTTACACTCACATGGGGGCTAGCATTTATAGCTCTATCCCACAAGATCATCTATAAACTGGCGATTATGCTATTGATCACCTGCTGCTCCATGAATCGCTTCAAATTCTTCATCCAGTATCGCCATATCAATGATATCCTCCCAATGCCCATGCCGCCAATTACACTTCCTCCTCGTGCCTTCTATCTTGAACCCTCTATTCAAGCTCGGCGTTAATTCCCCGTTCGTCAGGATCATAGTACTAAACGACTCACAATTTCTCATAAAGCCTCACCTCGTGCTCGTTCTCGCCAAACCCCTGCAGACTCATTCGGTTCATCCCCAGCTCGAGAAACGCGTGGTCAACCAACCATGTCATCGCTTCCGTGCCATACAGTACTTCTTCCCCCGCCATTTCCTCCCGATGAAGGCAGCTCTACAACGGCGTCTCGGTTCTTGGCAGAAGGCATCCGCAATCCAATGACACCTAAGGTTTCCATCACAGCCTTTACCAGGACAGACCTGTCCGTCTCTGCAGCACTCCGGAAGATGGCGGCGAAACGCGGTTCGCTCATGGGAGCGCAATAGGTGGTAATGCCGGTGGCTTGGACGATGGGATCATTCCAGATCGTGCGCAGAGGATCACAGTCTGATGCTTTTAGTTCGGTCAAGAGAAGATGTTCTGTGGTGTACATTGCGTGACTGTGCGACGTGGGCTTGACACCTGAAATATCAGTTGGTTTGGCGTCCTGTGGTGTATTTGATCAGCATATGCACTGGGCATCTCAGCAGAAGCACGAGGACAGAGCAGATCTCATTGGTACGTAGCGACTTAATGTTGTCTACCGCGCGGGTACGACATACTTGACCGGGAATAGCAACGACTGCTCCTCATGGGTGACGTCCATCAGGGAACGGGACCTCGTAAAAAGGTCCATCATCGATCAGTTTAGAGTTTCGGTCCAGTGAGTGGCTTTGTTGAATGACTGAGAGAGATGATCAGGTCAATGTACTTACTTTGCTATCCAGAAGGAGTAGTGTCCTAACATCGTGTTTTAATCCGGTAAGATTGTCGTACATGAAATCAACGAATGGTCGGAACTCTTGGATGTACCAAGCCTGGAATCAGGGAGCTACGCAGGCTAATGATAAGCAAGGCGAGAAGCAAAATGAAGAGTCTGTCAACATACGAGCTAAAGCAAGCGACTACTCAATAACGGCGTGTTCGTGCTGTTACGGTACATACAGTACAGCCATTGTCAGTTACATACAGTGTCCAGCCTGTATGGCTCCTGGGGTTGGCCTGTAGGAGAAAATGAGAACAGATACTATCGCCAATGGAGGCGGCGGACGCCGTATGAGCGTAGGGGCTTGGATAGGGAGATAATTTCCAGGATTTCAGGCCATGGTGATTGTGGTTAAAAGTAAAGAGGAAGGTGCTGTAAGTCTTTAACATGACACAGCGACTGTCGCTACCGTCGACACCGATCAGTCTCTTCGTTTTATATACTAATATTATATAGGATCTTGTGCGGGACGCGATAAGTAATGGCGAGCCTTCCATGTGGCGTCGATCGAAGATCATGGCATTGTTTAGCTTTGTTGTGACGTATTCATCTTGACCACCAACCACTACCGTCCTCTAGACGCCAGTCTCCGTATCGCCTCAAGATGGCGGACAAGGAAAACCAGCCACTGGTATCCGTCCCAGTCAAACGCGGCCGCAAACGTCGCGTCGTCGCCCGCCGCGATGGCCTAGGTCTTCCCGACATGCCATTCGATGTCGTGCTCGAGGTGCCTTTTCGCCCTTTTTTTCGCGTTTTTCTCTCTCAATTGGTCACAGATTTGCTCTTTACTTTTGCCTTTGGATCTGCTCAATCTTGGACGTGTCAATCGCGCATTACGCGGCACGCTGATGAGCAACAGGTCGCGCACCGCTTGGAAGGCTGCGCGCGTGAATGCAGACAATTTACCGGAGCCCGTGCTCGGCATTTCTGAGCCAGCATGGGCGCAGCTCTTCTTTGTGCGCATCTGCCAGGTAAATGAGATTTCATCATACGGCGACGGCCGCTCTGATGTTTGCATAGTTCTGTTGTAAGACAGTCGTTCGGGAGCCAGATTTCAACGTATTTTGTAGAGTGTGTTCAGAGTGCATTAAACATCAGTGGGTACTGACTGATCTTTCTACAAGAGAGTGCTAACGCCCCGTCCAGTCTTATTTCCCAGGATCCAAACTTAGATGATCCCGTATTCTCTCTTATTCCGCAATGTAATTTCAGTTCGTGCATCGTCATGATGTGTCTACACGTCCCTCATGTTTGCCATAGTGATGCACGGCCGAAAGCTCGCGCTGAAAAGGACCTACGACGAAATCAAGCTCAACATGGAGAAATCGGGAGATCCAGCGAGCTTTATCGCCGCCAAGAAGATCGAGAAGACTGCGGCCAAAGCGGTGTGTATTCGTGTATTCCTGTCATCCGACGACTAATGTATGTTTTAGCATACATTTCTCTGCCTGGATTGGATGACTCTTCTTCATAAAAAGCGCGCACAAGAATTGGAGGATGCTAGAATCGCGCGCTTCAATCAGTGAGCTGATTTTTTCGATTTTGAACGCATATATTCATTTCTTTAAGAATATGCGATAGGTTGCGCACGCTAGGTTACGGCGAAGAGTTGACGTTCATGGAAGAATTTGAAGACACGCTGCAAGAGAGATTTTCTCGTCTCCCATGCGTGAGACAGACCCGTCCGTTGACTGACCGCAGTATGTTGGACCGTAGATCGTTCACCACTCATGCTAATATTTTTGTTTAGTTTGGGCTAACATTTGCGGAGACTTGACGTCGTTCATGAACACCGTTCGCACCCAGCGCTTGGCATATCGGGAGCAGCTGGTGATCTCTCGCAAAGATGTCGCTGTGCACTTCCTCCGCAGACTCAAGGAAGACGAATCAATGTCCTTCGCCTGGGTTCATCTCCCATACTTCCTCGCTTTTCCGCCCGTGAAGGCTATAATCAATCGAATCGACTACTACCGTGTATGTTTTCACGTCTTTGAGAAGAATCTTGCTCCCATAAAGGCTTGCGCCGCCGAATTATCAGTCACTCTGGATGTCCATCTTGCCTCCGTGATTGACGTCGAACAACCGGGACGGCCTTTGAGCATGTCGCCTGATGATATCCGAGCTCGCCTTCAACTCGCCTGCAATGGCGTAATCTGCACCAAGTGTAGCCACCTTCCTGACGACCTTTCCGTCGTAGCTCGCAACGCTTTCAAAGACAGCGGATCTATATTTGCATTCCACCCGCTCTTCTACCCAGACACACTTGTGCATTCATGCGCACTAGGCACGGACCCGCTGGATTCTGGAGGGCTTAGATGCGATCCAAAGAGTGGGGATACTGCGTGTATCGCAAATAACGGACGTCGGCGGCGAACGGAGCTACGGTTTGAGCTATACCAGAAACATCCCTTGTTGACTTGGCTCCTGGAGGCGGTGGTGAAGATGGCAGGAATGGATCCGACCACGGCTACGATCACTCAGATGGACAAGTCGGCCCCCCTCTTCGAATGCCAATCATGCATTGCCGATAACAAAAGGTCTAGGCCAGTGGTCAAGCGCGTCCTATACAGCTGGCGGCAGATTGTGCATGATTCCATCACTTTGTGTTTTCATCGCTGACTGCCTTCGCTACACAGATTTGTCATGTCCTCTCCGAAGCCATAGGTAACGCCTTTACTAGTGCTGACCACTTCGCCGAACACGTCACTCCGGTGAGGATAGATGACATCTCCGAGGAGTGGGTGATACAGCGTACATCTTATGAAACGGTTCGGTACGATTGCAACTCTTGTCGAGATACTCCTTCGGAGAAGCTGGGAGGATATACGGTGATAGAGCTAGATGACCATTTTGTCTGCGCGTACGTTGTCTCACTGGTTCTCTTGGTCATCTACAGCTGATTGATCCTCAGGCACGATGAGGACGGTCTCCACGATGCCTTCGAGGGTGAAGACTACGTGAAGACTTTTGGAGCGCCGGACAAGCCTCGGCGTACGATTGTGCAGTTGACGCGAAAGATACCTCGACGGAAAACGTGAACCTCCTATGAAACTTGGACTCTCGAACTGGATTACTGTTATAACTGTGACTTTGGATGGAACTGTATTGCCTTCTTGGACTTGGACTCGACTGGAACTCTAGACTTACTCTACTTGACTGTATTCATTTCAAACCGCCCCGTTGTTACTCTTCGACTCGATGTTTCGATAACTGCCTAGATGATAATTACTTAGAACGATTGACGATACTACTGTACTTGTGATGTATCCTACTTCTTCGCTTTGATTCTCCATCGTGTGCTTGGGCTTGTCTCGAATGTTTTTGTATTAACAAGCCCTTGTATTTCCTTTTATCATTACAGGTGGGAGGAGCTGTGTGAGCTGGCGTTTCAGTCAACAAGGATGGGAGTTCGATGTGTCGAAGGGGAATGCCAATGCCGTCGTCTGCTTGGGGACCGCGGACAAAGCCGTCTTTGTACTTGGCGTTCATAGTAAAGCGTGTCTCAGTCCGCAAACTTTCGGATGGATGTACCGCGCCTCGAGGGTTAGGGCAAGTAGCAGGACGCGTAAGGATCCTGGTCTTTGTTTATGATTGTTGGTCCCTATCGCTCTTGACAGTCAACTACCATCATGGCACGAACTGCCACGGACAAGCACGCCAGCAAAATGACGCGCCCCTCGCGATTCACGTTACCTTGCCGTGGCGAATTTTACTGACCTGCCTTTCGACGTCCTGTTGAAGGTGCGATATATCTGCTTTTTCCTCGCGTTTCCTTTGCTCAAGGCTGCCTAGATTGGTTGGTCTCTTACTCTACTGGATCTGCTGTACCCTTGTCGCGTAACTCATGCGCTACGAAACGTGTTCGTGCCAGGTCCAACACGAAGCATTGTCGCCGAGTTAAGGGAACCGGCGCAGGCTACGCTAGAGTTTGCCGTCGTCCTCCGATGCTTGCTGTCGACCAAGATCATGCCCAGTTTTGTTGGAGGAAGAAGGTCGTGGAACGCGACTTCAGGCTTCACTTCAGAGTCTGCGCAAAGTGTTCAGAGACTCAAACTAATTGGCTTCTTTTGCATCTTCAGTTGGCGTTCTTGGCCTAAATGAATCGCCGCATTTTTCAAAGACAGGATATTGGCGACTCATGCGTCCGCCTGACCGAATACGAAGACGTGGAGCTTGAAATTCACCAGGTTTCCGATGAATTGACTGACGCGTTGCGCAACCTACGAAGCTGAAGAACAATGCAGAACTCTGCGAAGACGGGCTGGAGGAGTGTACGTCCGATCGAAAGAAAGAAAAGTTGAAAGCTACTGGACAGTGGAAAGCAGCCTTGAAAGCAGCCGCGAAAGGAGTCGGTCATTCTAACTAACTGCGGAATCTTCGCTCACGAAAGTATTGCATAGGATTTTGCATCGACTGTTCTCTAGTAAAGTACATGACCGCTGCAACGACTGACTGGTTCGGATACTGACTCTGAGTTCGAGTCTACACACTTATACGGATTTCCTGAAGCTTCCTCCAGTCAAACAAACCGTTCCTTACTTACTGCAGCAAGCCAGTATGCAGTATGATCTGTTCTAGTTTATCATATGTTCACCGGGTTTCCCATGTGGCGTAATATCGAACCTGGGGTTCTCGAATTCATGGTTATCATGTATGTTTGGTCAGTGGACACCAGTGTCAGTGAGCAAAGTAATTCTGGGTCAAGGACCTAGCTAGCGGCTAGCCCTAGATAGTAAAGATTCAAATTCGGATTCTGATGATAGGGTGGCGCAGTAAACCCTATGTTTTGATACACCTCGGGTTTACTGCGGTTTTTAACGGTATTGATACGGTATCGAAACCTCCGGGGGCTGGGAGGTAGGTTTCGATACCGGCACGTGATTTTTCACGTGACAGCGCGCTGGCGCTGAGAACAAGCGGTCCACGGCGGGGCAGAGGCGGGACCAGGGCGGCGCGCAGCCTGCGCCACATCACGTGTCCCGAACACGTGCCGGTATCGAAACCGTTACTAACGGTTTCAAAACTAGGACCTCCCGGGGGTCGGTATCGATACTGTTAGTAACACCCCCGGGAGGTTTACTGCGCCACCCTATCTGATGACAAGAAAGTGTGGCGCACAAAAATGCAAGGTATTCCAGACAGGATGATGAGGATGGGATTCGAACCCATGCCCTTTGGGCCTTTCGGACCAGATGCGCTCATTGAAACTCAATGTGATCCCTAGTCTGGCGCCTTAACCGCTCGGCCACCTCACCATATTGTCGCGTGCTTGTCTCTCCCGCCCTCCAAGTGATTACCAGAGGTTCATTTCATCCTAACGTCGTTACAATTGGGATAGAGACGAGAATATTCACGGTATTCTTGCGTTCTAGTATCTACGACATGTTTCGAGAACTACCGCAACTCAAATCGCGAACGGGGTGATGACGGGCAACAAATGACGATCCACACCAAATTTGCGCTGGAATTTCGCTTCAGTCGACAAGGATGGGATGTGCCGTGAGTGTCCGCTTTGAAGGGGAATGCCAGTGCTGTCTCTGCAAATCAAATGAAGTCCTCAAAAATCACTGGCGGACCGTGGACAAAGCAGTCTTCCGAGTACTTGGCGCTCATGGCAAAGCTTGTCTAAGTTCACAAACGTTTGGACAATGTGCAGGATGTACCGCGCATCGCATTCCAAGAATGATCAAGGCGAGCGGTGAAGATCATGATCTTTGTTTGTGATTGTTGGTCCCTAGAGCTCTTGACAGTCGACCGCCATCATGCGACGGAAAACCACAGCGGCCAACAAGAAAACTGAGGCGCCCCGTGATTCTCGAGCTGCGCGTTACCTCGCCGCGGCGAACTTTACTGACCTTCCTGTTGACGTGTTATTGGAGGTGCGATATGTCTGTTTCTTTTTCGCGTTTTCTTTGCTCAAGGACGCCTAGATTTGTTGGTATCTCGCATTCGCAAGATGTCCTCGTAATCAGACTCTCTAATAGTATCCCATTACTCCCTTTCCCAAGCGAAATTTCCTTCAAATCCTCACAATCCTTACTATCTCTTTGTTTTCCATCTTTCAAAATCCCCACGTGGACAACTTACCTTGGCTGACGACTCGCGAGGCGATGACATTGACAATAAACTCATATTTGGAACATCCATCATGATTCAGATGTCCATCATTGGCTTCAAATGCTGTGCAGGCTTCTCGGCCTTCTACAGCCATCTACAATACTGCATAGTAACTCTCCCTCTTCATTGACCATATGCCAGTCGCGTTTAACGCAGTATACGCATGCTCCCAATGCCGTCATAAAAAGGTGATGTTCATGTGATGTATATCTTCTGAAATTGCTCATTGGTACCTTGTAGATTAAGTGCTGTTTCTCTGCAGGAGAGTCTTCCTGTGAAGCATGTCGAGTTCACGGCATTCAATGTGAGGTTACTGCCCGGGGCAGCACAGACGCATCCTCCACTAATGAATCCATGCACGAGTGCTTGTTCTGCCGTAATCGTAAAATTGTGTGCGATGGTGGCCCAGGACCAGATGATCCCAATAGAACTTGCAAGCATGTCTCCTATCTTGCTTACCTCTATGTGCACTGACATTTTTGTAACAGTCAGTGTTCTAGCCGCCAGCTCAAATGCGAGGTTCCGAAACGGAGCGGCGGGTTTTCTCCTCAGCGCAAAGGCGCCGGCCCCATAACACCTGCTCTTGGAAACGAGGAGAAGCGGCGCAACACACACAAGGAGAACTTCGACAGCGAGGTCGTTGAATTTGGTTTGAACCCCTTTGAACCCCTCCGTCCTACTGTTCTGCAGGCGAGTATGAAGCGGCGCTCGATCAGGACGTTGCCATTGCGTGTATCCCTTGGTTCCCAGACCATTATGACTACTTCCTCCTTCAACTCGCAACGTAAGAACTCTCTGATTCTCACAGTGCTCGTAGATAATCGCCCAAAACAGAACAGAAACGCCTGGCGGCGGGTCGCAGTCCAATCACTCAAGTGGAGGAAAGCGACGAGGAATGCTTACTCGTTGCGCGGCCGATCTTCCCCGTCGACGTCCACTATCACCTCATCTCCCAAAGGGATGAAATACTGAGTGTCCTCGTTCACCTAGGTCAAATTGACGCTGACAAGGTTACGCTTTCCTCTGGCTTCGACGAAGACATGAAGATATCACAGGATATCGCTGTACAATGCGCGTACATATCTTGTTCGAGTGACATCCTCATTAGCACGGAGAGCGTCAAGACTCTTCTCCTTGTCCTCGGAAGTTGCCTAGCGCCGTTCCCAGGCATCATCGAAACTCCTTCTCAGAAGTTTCACTGCGCGTTCAATCCAGAAGCTGCAGGTGTCGCCTCATGGCCAGGCTCTCTTTCGTCTGAATGTATTGATGCTCCCCGGGATGTTGACGGAAATGATGGCGACGAGCAGACGGTACGGGAGAATAGCCGGAATGAAGGAACTGACAGCACCTTGGAAAGGAGCCCAAGCGATGGAGATGGCGACAACCCTGGTAATCCGGACTCTGATAGTGGTTCAGAGGCATCTGATAGCTCTAGCACTGTGGCCTCGGAGACCAGCGGTGGAGGTCAGAGTGATGGAGGACACCCAAGCGATCCAGACTCTTCAGAGTCGTACGTTTCTGGAGCCTGCGCTCAGTTCGATATCACGTTTAACATCAAGCCATCCCCATCATGCCCCAATAATCACAGCCTTCGATTGAAAGGGACCGTTGAAGCCTCAAAGGTAAGCTACTCTCCGTTTTCTCCATTTTCTACTTCACGAGTTCTGACATTAGCTCAACCAGAAACTCGTGCCAAAATCGTACACCTTTCCTGACACTATAGCGACCTCGCGACTACAGTTCACTCAACTAGATTTCCATCCCACCTCTCGAATCTCCCAAGGTCCCAAGAACATCACGTACAATCAGTTCTACGCTCGCGTAGATATGGAAACACCTGACGAGTGCCCAATCTACATACACGACGTTTATCCGAAATCCTCGCAGTGCATTGTTGACGGAAAGATGAAAGTCGGTGAGGCAGAGGAGCACGCCAGCGGGCGTCAACTTTCCGGTTCCGCAAAGATAGACATTCCGGTGCTTCTGCCGTTTGCCCCAACCATCTCCCCATCGCTATCGGTCTCCAAAACACAAACGATGAAGACCGGTCGCTTGAGGGAGTGCATGCAGACCGTTGGTCGAGTACAACAAGTCGATACGCGGCGGGGACTGCGCTGGGGCTATCATGTCGAGGATGATTGGGCACGGCAGAATGGTCTTCGACTAACTGACACGCCGTCTCTCTGCCCTGGCGCCGAGTTTGACTTCCTGGGTAAAGAAGTTGGCTTACGCTGCCCAGAAAAGATGCAGATAACCGTTCGCTCTTATTGGTCCCTCACGCCATTCTCCGACCGTACGCTGGGAACATCTTTCTCGAGGGGTCAGATCCACTTTCGAAATCTTGGTGTCCAAGTTACACTCGATGTTCCACCGCATCTTAGGAAGACCTGGGCGGTACATAGAGATGTTGACGTATGGGTCGGGCGTAACGACAACGGTGCGATGGGCGGACGGGTAAAAGACAAATACACATACGGTGACCATGGTGTCACCGCGACCCCGTTCTACGTTCTCAGTGACAGGGAGTGTGACGAGCCAGATATATCAGAACCGTAGACAGTCCCATGTTTTCTTTTGATTAAACGACGTCGATTATCCAGTATACGGCGCCACTCAGAGCTCTTGGACCGAAAGGAGCGGAAAAGAAGTGCACGTGATCGAATCGCTACATGTTTGCCGCCGGCATGGCTTGGATTTAATCCACAACGTTCTTGGTTACTTCCAGCGCTAGGTATTGGTTCAACAACATTTCATTTTAGTCGGATTCTCATCCTCGATTATTCTCGTTTATTTGCAGCGTCCCGTAGAACAATAACAGCCGGCACACTTACTTATCACCTCAAGCAAGAACAAATCGGTATGCCTCTCAATTGAATCTGCATAGAATAATGAACCACGAACATGAATTTGTCCGCAGATTTCTCAAGAAGACATTGTTATGTCCACCTCTACGAGTACAGAACTCCCACAGGAGATTATCGATGCTATCATTGACGAAGTTGCCGGACCTGGGCCGCCGGACATATACTGGGGAGAATTCGCTTCGGATATGTATGCGTGCTGTCTCACAGCTCAACGCTTCGTTCCACGCGCTCGAAAACACCTCTTCCGGAAAATCATCCTCACCCCCGAAAGCGCCTGGGTTGGTGGTTACCCCACCCACTTCACGCCTACCGCGAAGCGCTTTCGTGAACATGTTACTCCCTCTTCTGCATGTCTCGTCGAGACTGTCATCCTGACAGGTCCTCGTAAAAACTTGTACCACGGCGACGAGACAGACTTGGAAGGCTGGGTCGCGAAGGACAGCGCTCTTGCACAGGTCATTCCATCGTTGTCCACGTTGAACGCGGTCGAAATACGTGGAATGGATCTCACCTCTGAGTGGGCGGACTGTCTACAGGCCATGTTTTCCCAGTCCAATATCGAAACTGTCACCTTTAGCAGTGTTTGGGCGATTTACCGACGATCGCTTCATAGCGTCCTTGGTGCCTTCCCTGCCATGAGAGAATTCTGTGTCAGAAATGCACCCCGAACCGCCCGTGGCTATTACTGGAGCAACTCGCTATTCAACAAAGGCGAGAGTCTCTTTGCGACGCACCGTTTGGAGGACAAATCGCACATGGCTCAATTGAGGAGCTTAGTTCTGCTTGACGTGCTTGACACTGATGTTCTTGGTCTGGCACGCGACTCGGGGCGCATCTGTCTACCCCAAATCAACTATCTTGAGTTTCGGCCGAAGAACGACGTGTTACCAGAGCACGATTCGAAATATGGTCCAGTCAGCGTAGTATCCCGTTTACTAGCATCCATGGAATCACTGGAAAGTCTATCTCTCGACATACACATGCTATCAGAAGACGAATCCAATGATGAATGGTAAGTAGTATGTTCGCTGAAGGCCATTTACTCATTTATGTTCCAAGGCTGCCAACCTCCTTACCTCTGCACAACTTGCGTATTCTTACGATCACAAGTCGACTGCCAGTTATGTGCTTGCAGCCTTTCGACGAGTTCACCATTCTAACTCCAAAGCATTGGAGCCTCTATGCGCGATCTCTGGCGATCGTCGACCAGAAATATCGCCTGGAATTCTTGCAGGTTCACATCCTCATCAGTACGGGTATCGTGTTTGCCTCCTACAATGGGGATGCCAACTGGGAAGAGCTCCCAGTTTCGTTGCTCGCAATGGAGCGTTTACGCCGTGTAACCCTCATCATCATTGCTCGGGAAACTTGGGATCATGAAGTGGTGGATGCGACTCGACAGCTACATGAGCTCCTTTCAACCATGTTGAACACGGCTGGAAATGCCTTTTTTCACCTCGCTGGCCGCGTCGAGGTACAACTGCGGATCGACGATGTAAGCCACCACGTTGAGAGCACATGGATGGATGATTGAAAAGCGGGGTGGTGAACATTCAGTTGCGCGTCAGATTGGCCAATGCAGTGATTCTTATATCTAGCTATGCCTAACAGTGTGTGACGACCCTAGAAAGTAGCAGGATGGAGGAGATGTAATTATCAACAAGCTTTGTTTATGTCTGTTGGTCCGATCGCTCTTGACTCTCGACCACCACCATGGCACGACCGGCTAACAAGCGACGGAAAAGCAGGGCCGTCAACAAGGAAAATAAAGTGCCAGATAATTCTCGAGCTAACCGGAAGACTCGCGACGCATGCTGCCTTACCGCGCCGAGCTTTATTGACCTTCCTTTTGACGTCCTATTGGAGGTGCGACATATCTGTTTTTTTCGCGTTTTCTTCGCTCAAGAACGTCTAGATTGGTGCTAATCTTACTCCGCTTGACCTGCTTTATCTTTGTCGCGTAAATCACGCCCTACGAAACGTGTTCATGACAAAGTCTTCGCGCGGGTCATGGAAACGAGCGAGGGCTAACGCGAATAGTCTGCCGGCGCCTTTCGCCGAGTTCAGCGAACCGGCATGGGCGAATCTGGTCTACATCCGAGTCTGTAATGTAAGCCAGCGTCCTCGCACGCCTGCTATCGACTAATGTCTTGCTCAGTTTTGTTGGAAGAGGAAGGTCATGGAACCAGACTTAAGGCTTCGCTGCAGAATCTGTGCAAAGTGTTCAGAAACCCAGTCTGTACCTCGCTTTGCCGCCTCTATATGGTCGTTGACGTTCTTTCAGTCTCCTTGCTCTAAAGGAATTCTTGGACGTCATGCCCCTGGACGACCGACCCGACATTGAGATGATCTTTAAACTGATTCCTTCGAACAAATGGGGTTCGTTGTTCACTTTTGCAGTTATTTGCATTCTTTGACATTGTCTTAGTGTATCAAAGGCAGCAAGTTCACGACATCTACGTTCGCATGACCGATTACGAAGATATGGAGAATGAAATTCGGCACCTTCCCAAAGGATTGACTGAGGCATTCTGCACGAAAAAGCAGCGAGGCTGGAAAGCGATGATTAAGGTTTGTATTGTGCTCTATGTACATGTATTATCTGAACATAGCTCTGCAGCACGCGCAACTGTGTGAAGATTGGTTGGATGAGCGTACGTCTGACCGACAGGCCGAATTGAAAGCTGCTGGAGAGCAGCGGCACAAGGCGTCAGTCATTCTAACGAAATGCTGAATCTTCGCTGACGAAAATATTATATAGGATTTTGAATCGACTGTCCTCTATGGGATACGAAAAGGAAGTAGAGTACATGACTACCGCACCTACTGGTCGGTTCGGATACTCTGAGTCTAAGTCTACCTATAGGGACTTCCTGAAACTTCCTCGAGTTAAACAAAACCGTGTCCTCACTGACCGTGGTATGCTAATGTCTTTTTCACTCAACATATGTTCACTAGATTTATAGTGTGGCGCAATATCGAACCTCATGTTCTCGAATTCATGGCAAACGTCCGCACGAAGTACCTAGCGCATGAGCGTCAACTTCTGCTGCGATCTCGGACGGCGATAGGTGCCTCCGTTTTTCGCTCATTCAAAGAAGTCCTTCCCCCTCATACCCTGTTCCCCCACCTACCCGACTTTCTTGCCTGGGACGTCGTGCACGATATCATTCATCGACCAGATCATACTGCTGTAACCATGGACAGCTTTGCCGACAATTGGCGTTACTCCGTACACCGCCAGCTTGCCGAAGCA
>QLPD01008041.1:0-22421 GCA_003314085.1 Hymenopellis raphanipes | reverse complement strand
CCTGGCAGACGTCAGTTTTCAGTAAAACGAAAGGAAAATTACTACACCGTACCTTGAATAAGCTGAGCCATGGCTAGAGCGCAATCACCGTAATCCGAAAGATCCCACATGGCTTGACACTCCTCCTCGAATAGAATCCGCCTGTGAACCTTCGGCGCGTGTTGGGGTCTACTTGGGTGTTGCGGCATATGGGCAACTCCATGCGCTGCAGCATAGCGCATCAAAGTGGATTTATCGTCAGACGCCAGCGCCGTATCATCCACCCCGTTGATCTGGACAGGCGCATCTCCTACGATGTGCAGGAAGAACTTCTTCGCGTCCTCTGCCAGCAGATCCGAACTACCGGGAGGAAGTTCGTCGGCGGGTACACCCTGTTCGTCCAACTTCCGAAGCGCATTGAATATACCGGTCTAGATTTCCAGCTCGCTTTTAGAACCGGCGTAAGCCCAAAAGTCTTTGAGCGCCATCGTCTCCCCTATGGGAGCCTTGGTCTCGGCGTCCGCACGGCGTATCATCATGGCCGCTACCTCCTTGACACGAAAGGATTCAACGATATCCCAAGTGACCGCCGTACGATTATCCTTCTTACGAGCACCGGACTTCTTTGGCGCAGCAAGGCGTGCATGTAGAGGTTGCCTAGCCCGAGAATTCTCGGCCTCAGAAGCGCCGGCATCTACATCTTCCCAGTTCTCGTCTGCTTCTACTGCCTCATCAATCGTAAGATCGCCGACAAGTTTGTGGACAGTGTCGCCGACTATCTGTATAGCCCAGCACGATGTAGCCGGACGAGCGTAGCGAAGCGAGGATGGATTTGTCGAGCCGGAAAACATGGAATCGAGTTCAGTACGCTTGTTTGAACGATAGCTCGGTCGACTCGAACGATGGCGGTAAATGAGGTCCACAATCTCCGCTGCCTTGACCGTGCATTTTCCGCGAAGGAAGCCAGTAACGAGACTACGGTGTAGTAGCATACGCTTGTCAGGACCCTGACGGCGCCTGAAATCGGTAAAGAGTATGCGAAGAAAGAAGCCAAGATTTTTGAACTGGGATTTGATAGTAAGAAGGAGGGCATCCATATCTGCGTAAGGGTCGCGTTTCGGCTGACGAGGCGCGAGTATCCGTGGCTGGGAATGTGAGAAGGAGGGGGGGTTTATTGCTGTCACGGCGCGCAGTGAGCCAGGCGCGGAGTCACGACGTTCTTGTCAAAGCCTTAGTACCCGGTAATAAAAGTAAAATAGAGAGAAAAAAACTTACGATGCAATGGAAGAGAGTATTGCTCTTCATCCTCTCGTCTCTCGGGTATTGTTGGCATCGTTGGAATAGAAAGCGGTTGACTATAGCGTCCCGGCGCTCGATCTACGGTTTCGGGCACCTGGTACGGAATCGAAGGAAAGAATAGATGATTGGGATGATGATTGAGACGGCTGCAGCGGCGCTTGGCTCACGCTGCTCAGTGGGAAAGTATATGCCGGCCAGGACGTAACAGATGGCCCAGACGTGGACGAGAGATTAACGTTGAACTGCCCTTCCATTCCAGTCAGAGCATGTCTTGAAGTCGAGTATCAAAGCTTTAAAACAAAGAATGGCGTGTGTATTGTGAAAAAAAGCGTCGAAAAGCGTTGCTGATGGAAGATATAAGTAAAGTACACGCCAAGTGCCTGCGGCACGGCAGTCCTAATTGGGTCAACTTATGTAATGGCGAGGTCCGCTGTACGGACCCCGATCAAAATTACAGACTCCATACACTAACAACACCTCCCCACCTCGTTGTCGTGTATGGACCGTCTGTGTACCGGAGACTATATTATTGTACTAGTAGTATTTGTCCTCTCCTTGCGCCGCCTCTTCAAGTTCTCGTCATTAGACTTCCACACTCCGAGGGGTGCCAGGCAACGAAACAGAGGCTCGTCCTGCTTGAATCAACATGCGCACACTGCTTCTTGCGAGCACCCTCCTCTTCTCCATCCTGGTACGGCCGTTTAGGAGGACGCCAAGTCATTAGTGCAACAGAGGAGGTCAGGATACCATTCCACTAGAGTCATTTACGAAGAAGCTTCGACCACATCTTCCCAGCTGGAATGCAAAGAAAAGTTCTCCGGCGAGTTCCTTTCCTCGAGTCAACAAGATGAAACTTTGTCGACGACGGCGAAGTAGCGTTAGTAATGTCCGTTGAAATAGAACCGTCGCTTCTTGTTTCCCTCCCGTCGCTGTGAACGACGTCAGTCAGCTTGGACAAACTCCAAAAAATACACAGATTTGACCTACTTCACCTTCTTGTCCTTCTCTTCCTTAATGGCCGAAATAGCACCATCGTTTCCTGTTGTCCTCCCATCGCTGTAAAAAACGTCAGCTTGGAAACTAAAAAATACATTGAACTTACTTCACCTTCACCTCCTCCTTCTTCTTCTCCTCTTCCCTAACATAAACAAACCACGCTGCACATGGCGAAAGCGTCACATCAGACTCAACCCTACTCGCATAATGTCCCGCAACTACAACAGCCTCCATCTCCTCCCCATTATCCTTCAGCTGAACCGTCACCCGACTAACACCCGACGCAACCTCATCAATATCCACACCAAAATCCCTATCCTCATTCCCGAACCACCCCCGCTCAGTCCGAATCCACCTCCCCTTACTATCAAACGGACAAAAAACACTAAGCCACCCACTCAGCACATGACACCCACTCCCATTCAACGCCCTCCCATCACATACGCTTTGCCAAAACCTGGTTCGTTCCCTGGGAGCATCGTCGTCGTCAAACGAGTTGACGATGGAACGAACAACCGGCCTCAACAACATCTGCCATTCCACCAACTCGGGATGCTCGTCTCCGAACGCAGTCAACCTCTCGAGCCGGCGGAGGATATCCTCATAGTCCGATTTCTCACCCAACAGCGTCACAGAAGGAAATCCACATCCAAACACGACGCGAAAGCGGAAGTAGGACTTGAGCGTCGCCATCATCACCACAGATGCGATGATGGTGTCGTCCTTGGTAGTCGTCGTGAACGCCGGGAGAATCCAGCTTGCGAGGTCCTTGTCTTTAAGACTGTCCTGTGGCAGATTTAGAGAAAGATAATAAACAACTAGGACCGTACTCACAGCCATCAAATCCACAAACCCCGGCGCCATCTTCTCAAAATCATATGTATGCCTCGTTTCCTCAGGCTCCCTGATCTCAAGACTCCTCACCTCTCCCTCCTTATGCACGACAAAATACTCGCGCATCTCCTCATTATGCCTATTCACATAAAGCGAAAACTGCACCATAATAGCCAACCAGATATCCTCCGGGCGAATAACAAGATTATGATGCTTGATATACGCCGCAACGACAGTATCGACGAATCCATTGTGCTGTGGGATGGTCTCGCGTGCGGCGGCGTCGGTAACGGAGCTCTGGAGCAACTCGGCACAACGCGGGAGACCTCTGGCGTACGCGCTTCTGGAGACTGAGTACCGACGGAAATTGCGTTCAAGGAGATCTCTGGCGCTCTTGCACGTCAATCCATCAGTGCGAACAGCGCTGGCTTCCAGACCGGGCGTGACTGTGAATGTAATGGGCATGATGGTTCAATCCACAGAAAGTGGTCTCACCTTTGACTCGTGAAGCGATCGCTTTGTTTAACTATGATTCGAAGCCGGAACATGAATGCCACCTTACGCGTCTATCCTCAACAGGAGGAGCCATGCTGAATGTTTCTGGCGCCGCTCATGAGTTTTGTCAGCAGTTCTCAGCAGTTCAGAGCAGTTCTCAGCGATCTTCATAACGTTCCAGACACGTCCTGGAAGGAAGAAGTAAACCGTATCCGGCCCTGATCTAGACTTTACCTGACGCGATCAACATCACAGCTTTTCCCTTCCTTCCTTCGTATCGTGATTCGTGAGGATACATTCAGCTTTCAAATTACACAAGCGCTGAAGACAAGCAGACCATAGTACTCCCTGTTCACTTCCTTACATGACCAAACTTCTTTCATTTCAAATTCATTGTAGCACATGGTCAAACTTGCCCACATACTCACGATGAAAACCTGGCTCTCTTCCTGGCGCTATACTGGCAATTGCTCATGTGCCCCGACCGCTTCGCGTGATCGGCCTACCGGGTTTGCCGGGGTCATGTTCCCGCCTCCTGGAGAACCAGCTGCGAACCGCACCGACCGGCACTTCAGCTCTTCTGGCTAGCTCATGAACCTCTGTTTGCGACGGATGCAGGTTCAGAGTCCTGTCAAGGAATTCCTGCAAGTGTCTTGCCTTTGCGGGCGTGAGACCAATCCGCTTAAATTCGGTAGTCTCAAGTCCAGCCTTTTCCCGAAGCACCCTTTCTTTAATACGCCTGTATCATGGTAAGAACGCGCTCGACCATAAAAGAGATGCGCTCACCTGTATGCAAACCATTTGGCAATGGATAGCCGGGGTACCATGAATTCTTCCGCTAGGAGTTTTATCTTTTCAACAGTCGGATAAAGATCCTGTTGGAACGCTGCTTCCAGTCGCGGCCAGTACGGTCTTAAGTCCAAACGGTGGGGTGCAACTCGAAACTCTCCAGGTTGCTCTTCCGTTCCGGTAGCTGTCAATAGTTTCCTTTCCTTCACGCGTCTATCATTAATGGGTTACATGCATCGTGCTCACGCTAGTATGAGAACACACCGGTTGTAATACCAAGACACAACTCTGTCAAATCTTTCCCCGAGCTCTCGTGCCATCTTCTCGAGCTCTTTGCATGTAGGATAACGATTTTTGATGTAGTTCGCCTCAAGCGATGCTGCCACGGCAGTAGAGAAAGGCGGTTGATGTGATTCTATCCGCGCAAACGTCGCCATCTGCCACAGCTTCTTGTGCCTGTGGGTTATGAGACAGATGCCAGGGGAGCTTGGTTCATGTGAAACCCACCGAAGGATAAACCAATTGTACAACCTGTCGTAGCTCTTCCCTAGCTCTCGCGACATTTTCTCAAGCTCGTCGTGTGTAGGGCAATAGTTGTCGTGGTATTTAGCCTCGAGCGCTCTTGTTATAACAGCCGAAATGCGTAAATGAGCAGTCCCGTGCGATTCGACCTGATCAAAATCCAGCGTCTTTCGTTCCTGGCAGCGTCTAGTCAGATTTCAAGGTGAACTCTTCAGATGCCAAACTGGTAGGTAACTCACCGATCATAATACCATTCATATAACCTCTCGTAGCTCTGTCCAAGCTTGCGCGACATCTCCTCAAACTGTTCGCGAGTAGGATAACGGTCTTTGCGGTAGTTGGCCTTGAGCACTTGTCTCACGGCACCAGGGATGAACCGACGAGTCCTCGTCCCAAAAAAACGGCAGCATAGTCCAGGATATCCCGGGGTAATGACACGTCGATAAACACCCAGCATTCCTAACCGGCAAACTTCGATCATGAGAGTTCAAAAGATGGAGCATGACGGACACGTGACCCGCTCTAATTTGCATGACCAGAGTTGCTCTTTCTGTTTCTAAATTTTCTCGTCGGTGGAATCCTGACCACCACGTAGCCTCTGGTTCAGACCAATTCGCGTGGTAGGCGTTCAAGGCGTCTGTAGCTCTTTCTGGACTTGAATCGTATTCAAGTCCATACGCAACCCATGGACTCATCAGCAAACTCGCAACTGTCTGCAGACGTATGTGAGGTATGCTGGCATACCTTGCATACCAAATTGGCGGTATGCCCGCATAAACGACCTGGCTAATTGCATACCGGTCGGTATGCGTGCATACCATGCATACCAGCTGTACATACCCCTGCATACCATCTGCATACCGCTCTATACCGATGATTTCTGCTAGTATACCAGCATCGGGCCCTTATTATATCCGAAAGTACACATATAAAAAAGGATAATGATGATAAATTGCCAAACTAAACGATACATAGGAGATCTACAGTACTGACTGCTCGCCGTAAGGTACGCTGCTCGCCATAAGCTATGCTGCTCGCCGTAAGGTACGCTGGGCGGGAGAGTACATACCCCATGGTATCCGCCAATCCGCCGAAGAGCTTAGTCGAAGCGCCAAGCTTGTAGCCAAGCGTCCGTTGAACGCGATAATCATACAGTCTGAAGGGTAAAGATAAGTTAATGACTTGAAGAGGTGGAGACGACATACCACGGTATCATTGACTTCCAGTCGCAACATTTTGACTAGTGGTATCGCCCGTTACCACTGTCGTGGTTGCCCGCATCCTCGTCATTGTCAGCGCCATCGTCGTTCGAAGTCGTCACTTGAACCCGGATCGTCATCGTCCTGGGCGTTGTCATTGTTGGCGGATATAGGTGCGGGGTCGTCATCGGGCTTCCTCATCGCGTCCTCGTCCGTGGATTTGTCGTGGTCCTTATCCGGGAATACATCGCGGTCCTCGTCCATGAATGCGTCGTTGTCCTCGTTGATGAATATGAGGGAATACGCCGCGGTCCTCGTCCGTGAACGCATTGCGGTCCTCATCTGAGTAGTCCTCGTCCGTGAATGCGTCGTGATCCTCGTGGTCCTCGTCCGTGGAAGCGTGGCAGTCCTCATCCGTAGAAGCGTGGCAGTCCTCGTCTGTAGAAGCGTGGCAGTCCTCGTCCGTAGAAGCGTCGCGGTCCTCGGTCGTAGAAGCGTTGCGGTCCTCGTCCGTAATGCGTCGCGGTCCTCGTCCTTTGAGCCGTCGTGGTGCTTGTCCTTTCAGTCGTCGCGGTCCTCGTCCTTCAAATCGTCGCAGTCCTCGTCCTTCAAGTCGCCGCAGTCCTCGTCCTTGGTATCCTAGACCGAATCCTTGGAGTTTGGAGTCGTCGTGGAAGGCGAAGGTGAATGGCGGAGTTTGAAAAATTGCGAAATCAACATCCACGTGTCAATAACGCTGACGCACGGACCATAGTCATTGCGCGAAGGCAGTCGACGTCTGCGCCATTGTTCCGCGCTTGATGCTACTTAGCCTTGCATTTTGCTCAGCTTAGTGTGTTGTTAGCACGGCTCCACATGGATCTTGTGATACTTCAGTGTGGGACTGCACCGAGTATGCCGGGCATGCCTAGTCTTGGCCTGGTCTGCCTGGTCTGCTGGGTATGCAAGGTATGCTGAAAATTTGGTGCATACCAATTATACCAGTGGCATACGCTGTATACACTGGCATACAGCATATACGGATGCTAGTTTGCTGATGGACTCAAAAAAGTCGCGGCCCCGGCGGAATGAGAAAGTGCAGACAAGTTTTGAATAGAACGGTATATTAGTATAGTACAGTATCACAATTTGTCGCATAACTACATGTTGAAATCATGGAGATATGTTGGAATATGCATAAAATTCATTAAATACACACCATACTCCCACATCTAACTGCAATCATCTCTTGACTCACCCTGCTCAATCAGGTACAATGCACACCCGTCTCAGGAGACTGTAGCGCGAACACACAGCTTCTTGGCTACAAGCTCGTCCTCCTCATCCTTAACCTTAACCTTGCTGTCCTCCTTGGCTCGTTTCTCGGCTCGGCGAGCCGCCGCCGCACATTCAAAATCCTCATGCGAAACAGCACCATACGCAACCCCAACCAACCGACGATGTATATCCATGAACTGTTCCTGCAAGAAAGTATAATGCCCTTGCAGAAAACACCTCGGATCCCAACGCGTCCTATCCTCGACACCAACATCAAGCGGCTCCGAAGCCTCGACCCTCTTGTACAAATCAACCACGGCGTTGAAAGTCAACAACCCGGACACAATACTGTCCCCCTCCGGGACCCGGTGGTACAGCTGCAAAGCAACCTTGACCGCCTCGTGCCCAGCGACATGGCCTTGCGTCAGAAAATCGCACCGCAGAGGCGATTCGTCTCGCTCGAGGAGCTCGTCACGATAATACTGGACTGATTTCAAAGAGGCGGAGGGGTTGAGAGAGGAAGGGACCATGTTGAAGACGAACCAGGCGTATATCCAGAGCGCGGCTTCCAGGTCGTGCGAAAAGTTGTATCGGAAGAAGACGTGTGGTCGGGCAGTGCGGGGCCTGTAAAGATGCTGTCCGTACTCGTATTCGACGGGCAGGAACCCTGGGGTACCCTAAAGGCGACGTTGAGATCATTGCATAGCGTAAAGACATTTAGAAGTACTTACAAATTGGCCTGTTTCGTGAACTGGGGCACTGTAAGGTTGCGCGTACTCGAGGTCGGAGATCTTGAGTTGTCGCTGACCGTCGGCCGATTCATGGAGTAAACAGTTCCCGGGACTGATATCGTGGTGCGTATATCCGGCAAGGCGCATATAATTAAGGCCTGGCAGACGTCAGTTTTCAGTAAAACGAAGGGAAAATGACTGGACCGTACCTTGAATAAGCTGAGCCATAGCTAGAGCGCAATCACCGTAATCTGAAAGATCCCACATGGTTTGACACTCCTCCTCGAATATGATCCTCCTGTGAACCTTCGTCGCGTGGGCGGATGAGCTTGGGTGTTGCGGCATATTGGCGACTCCATACGCTGCGCCATAGCGCATCAAAGTGGATTTATCGTCAGGCGCCGGCGCCGTATCATCCACCCCGTTGATCTGGACAGGCGCATCTCCTACGATGTGCAGGAAGAACTTCTTCGCCTCCTCTGCTAGCAGACCCGAACTACCAGGAGGACGTTGGTCGGCGGGTACGCCATCTTCATCCAACTTCCGCAGCGCATCGAATATACCGGTCTGGATTTCCAGCTCGCTTTTGGTACCGGCGTAAGCCCAAAAGTCTTTGAGCACCATCGCCTCCCCTATGGGAGCCTTCGTCTCAGCGTCCAGTTCTGTCACGGCCCATACCCGCGGCGCCGCACAAATAGTATTAATCTCGTGTAGCTCGGCGAGAGTGCGTAACGTCTGGTAAATCTTGGCCCCGATATGGAACTGGTACTGAGTGTAGCCGTCAGCGTCCTGGACGCGTTTAACTGTCGGATCGTATCCCAGTTCTTCGCGGGAAGCAAACGTCATGAAAATGACGAATCGAATGAAGTGTTCCGCGTCCTGCAAATCGATGAGAGACTTCAATACGGGAATGAGATAAACAACTCACTTTGTGGAAATCGAAATCGTCAGAAATGGCGACATGAGATCGCGAAAAGTGCCAGAATTTCATCCTTGTGCCCTCAACAGTGAAGGCATTCGTGAAACGACGACATGGATCCGCTTCGAGTATCAGGCTGGCGGCAGCAACAAGGTCCATCTCCGTCTATAGAAAGTTAGTAAAGAACCTGCGAGTCATCGAATACCGCACCTCTGGGCGATTATCATTATTGGGCAACTTTCGGAATCGACCAACAGAAGCCAAGTCCACCAAGGGAGCTTGGTCGCCATGCGCGCCACTAGTCGACGACTCGACCAGGAAGAAATGGGCGTGCGTCTTGATGGCAGATTGCTCGAGATAGTCGCAATGCAAAACTCGGCTGGGATCGTATTTCATCCTTGCCGTGGCTTTCCCCAGCTTGTCCTGGCCCTTATCCCAGTCCAGACAGAAGTCGTGAATCGTGTCTGCGAGGGACTGGAGTGGTGCAAAGACCGCGTCCTCCGGTCTAGGATCGATTTTCATCTTGACCCATCGGCCATTCCTAAGAACCTTGGAAAGTTTGAGTTTGACGAAAACGTGCGTGAGGAGGTCCTCGTAGTCCGCCTCAGTGAGACGGCCAATGACGAGGTGGCGGTCGATAAAGGTAGCGGCGGGGAGGACAATGGAGTGATCAATGATCCTACGGTTGAGGATTAGACGCTGATCGTGGCGAGAGCGCATGGTTGCGGTCAATGTGTGGGTATCGCGGATTTGAGATATAGGGAGCTTGTGGAGGTATGAAGGTGAGAGTGTGCGTGGATGAGAACAAACACCAAGCGCACGGCTTTGTATGCGGTCGCCATTCGTTTGGTCCACAATGGAAGCCCCTGTGCTTACTGCGTTTGTGGGCAGAACAATGGACACCTGAATATGGCAATGTGGACCGACGCCTCAGAACTTCCGGCGTAAACGATCATGGATTTGAATTGCACCGAGGCGCGTATGTGTCCAAGGTGATGCCAAGTTCAAGACCTTGTCCATTGAGAAATCATCTGTAAATCCAGAAAGTATCCAATACTAGTCTGTCACTGTCAGAGCATGAAAAGCGTTTAATGGAACGTTCAACCAGAGAAGATAAATGATCACCTAGCCGTTATAGAGGTTCTGGCTATAACTTGCACATTTTTAACGCCATGCACCCACGGGCCGTACGCGCTGTTGCGACTTTCCTTCTTCGGCTGCATGCAACACCAGAAGGCATATTCTCCATGAGACTCGAGAGGTCGGAGCTGTATCCTGGGCTTACAGATCTCGGAAATCAGAAAGTGCTGTTTCCTGGCAGTCGGGAATGGACTTGCCGGTTCCGTTAAGGATTTAATAGTCGATAACCTCGTTGTCGTTAAGAAGCATAAGTTGGCAAGAGAAAGCAAAGTAACACCGGGGACGTGGTAGAGGATTCATATCACAGCGACGGTATATGATTGGCACGTCGAAAAACGAACTGAGGATGTAAGTCAATAAGCAGTGAAGAGAAGGACGCGATAGATGGAATATATTTTAGTGGAACCAAGCACTCCAGTCATAAAGTCGACTCGAACGACGAGCTGGGTGATTGAAGTTGCAGATGGTAAAAAGGGCAACGGCCACGTGGATGCCGGGCGCGTTTCCCAGCCCTTGCTTTGGCCTTGATGTCGTTTTCCTTCCTGCCACTCAACTGTCACTCACAGCTTGCGATCCCTTAACGCCCTGTATTCACGGCTGAAACGTCGTAACTCCTCCAATCCAACCGCGAATCATTTTGGGGTCCAATCGAATATACCGCTTTTCTCCTAACGACCCGCCATGGCTTCCACATCATTTCCAAGCTCAGAATACACCCTTTTCTCTCCCTCGTCTGCGATAGATCCGTCGCCTTTAATCACTGTGCCGGTTGCGGACCTCTTTCTGGGAAATCCTATCCGAAATCGTTGCCTGGTTCCCTTCCCTGAAGACGACGACGAAGCATCTCCGCGTTTCACGCCGAAGAAAAGGACCAAAAGAAAGACCAGTCTCGCCGTGTCGATGCGGCAAGGATTTCGCACGTCGAAGGATGTAGCAATGGACGCGTCTTCAGGGGACGACATGGATTGTGATGATTCTGGTTCAGAGGAAGAGGCCAATGAGGAGATGGAGGTCTCTGGTTGGATGGTACGTTTCGTGCTACTATGCTTGTACCAGCTAACATCTCTTTAGGTCCTATCTCCCTCTAAACGATCTCTGAAACGACCTATTACTCCCGTTTCCGCTGGAAGCAGACCTTTTCTAAACGCAGAACGCCTGAAATCCCGGTCAGACGAGGAGGAGAGTGACAATGAGAAACTCGCAGAGGAGGCTGAGATTTTGGAGCGCATAAAGCGTAGCAGGATTGACAAGGGCAAGGGTCGGGCGATAGAGAAAGGCCCTACGATACATCCACATGAACGCAACCGTGATGGGGAATCTACGAAAGTACAACCGCTTGGGCCATCGACTACGCCTAATAGGAATGCAGTATGTTTTTGTTTAACGTATTCGCCCTTGGCTAACGCAAAAAAAGGCTCGCCAGATATCTAACCGCGTACGGCGGACATCATCTGTATCGGATATGATTGTTGAAGCTATAGCGCCGCTAGACAAGAGTAATGTTCGTACGAGTGTTATATATACCTAACCTTAATATCGCTAACCGTGCGCGTAGGACCGAATTAAGATTGTCATAGAACCTGCAATACCTTCAGGGACTTCGTCTTCGCTCAAACCTCCTCTCACCGCCTCTGAGGATATCGTCAACGTCGATACATTTGCCAGCAAGGCCACGATTACTATGGACGAGAATTTGGATACAGATGGAATCTTGGCTCGAAAGCGGAAATGTCCTTCTTCACCCACCAGCACCAAACCGAAGTGTCGTCCTGAACCCTACCATCGCTGACTTTTACGCTCAACTTATCCCCTGTCAAATATAACGATCATATTGTCATCTCCTGCTTCCTAGCCTCCCAATCTCTTTCCCCGTCTACTCAAATTGCACAACGAAAGAAACCCGATCTGGAAAGGACGCTGGCATCGCACCGGCTGCAGTACTCTTGGGTTGTAAAGAGCACGTCGAGTCTGTGCGAAACAGACTAAAGAAATATACCCCTTCGCCCCTGCGTATGCGAGCGCCGTCATACAATGCTCGTCTTTAAGCGTGCACTCGGGTTTCTGGCTGCCCGCTTTGTATGCACTTTTTCTTGGCCGGTTTGGTCTGCGCCGCAAGGCGTACAGATTATGGATGTGTGGGTGACGGAGGGGGAGAGATTGACTGGGATAACGGCGCGACTTTGTACAGATGGATGGAGGCTGTGGTGGAGGAGTGCAAGCACGATTCGATGGGCGTGTTAGAACTGCCTCGAGGAAGTGTGGATGTAAAGCGCTGTGGAAGAAGCGGGTTTGGGAGGCGGTGGAGGATCTCTTGGATTGATGCGATGTGTTTGTGAATGCGTTCCAATTTGAGTTGATGATTCTGACGCGTTGCTAGTAGGCGAGATCTTTTGGATGGAGGATGAACTTCTGCCGATGTTTGAGCTTCGATCAATTACTTTCGTCAACAACGAGCGCTTTTCCATCGTCAACCGACCACCTTTTTAGACATCTCTCTTTCGCGGTCTGACCCTGGCTGTTGAGCTGGGCTTTGAACGCCCCCATAGCGTTGGTTCTTTGATTACTTCCAGGACGGAGACACATGTTGGGTCATCGAAGAATGGTAACTTCTACGTCTTTCGCGAGTATATCATTGCTTAGCTTCCCGCTGCTAGAACGATCTGCATGCTCAAGCTTAAATCGATCTTCATGACTCCGACGTTCTGGGATGTATACAAGCCCTTCAATATGGGTGCCCTTGGATTTTCTTCGCCCCCCACTTTTACCAAAAGGTCAGTCAGCCCATTCACCTTACATTTATTTTAATGCAATTCTTTCAGTAACCGATGGATAAACCAAAAGCGAAACGCAATCACCGTGCCGTACCCGATGGTCTCGTCGGCGAGTTTGCAGAGTACAGCGCGCTTCTCCGTGCGCTTAGTATTGGAACGACGTCTGATTTGACGGGTCAGCTTTTAAGGCATGAACAGGCGCGTCGAGCTGATGAGGGTTTATTGTTTGGCGAGGAAGAGGATAGTGATGAGGAGGAGGTAGAGGACGGTGACGAGGAGGAGGAAGAGGAAGAGGGCAGTGACGACAACGAGTCAATGTACGACCAACCCATCGAAGGACCGAGTGCTAGTTCCCCGCCGCCCCTGCCTCCTAGTACATCACCCATCCCGAGCTCGCCTCTCACCCGCTCCCTTAATCGAAGCTCTTCTTTGGCATCCAGCTCGCCTCCTCCCGCTCCAGCCAGCCGCAAACGCAAACTCCATGCACCGACCACATCTGCCCGAAAACGGCGGACAATGATGGTGGGTCTCACGCGGTGGCCGCTTCTCCTCGAAGACGTGCCCAAGCCCGAGTGGACGCTCCACGACGAGGTTGGGGTGTTGATGGCTCAGCTTCGTTTGGATAACGACCAGGAGGAGGAGGAGGAGGAGAACCAGAACCAGAGCGAAATAATCACGCTGTCAACGACGCACTTTTTGGAATCGCAGCTAAGTACGATTGCGGGATACACGCCGCGGAGGGCGGATAGTATGCAGAATCGGATGAATACGATTGATTGGCGGTTTGTGTTGCGTGCGACGACGGGTCGGGAGTTTATGGATTCTAGGTTAGTAGTAGTTGGTTTTGGGGGGGATAGGCACGGTGCTGATGTGGGAGGGGGTTTTTTAGGGCTGTGAGGAATGCGGAAAGGCGGCTGAGGGCGATGTATGGAGGAGGAGGAGGGTCGAGTAGTGGTATTGGTGAAGGTAAATAGTCCTCGTCTTTCACTTGTCGTTCTTCTGAGCAGAGACTGACTTTTTTCAGCTTCGGGCTCTCATGAAATACCGACAAACCGTCGTAGAGGACTTGACCGGGAGGAGAACTTGAATGAGATTCTATATCTACCTCCTTACGCACCGGAACCTCAATTGGAAGTCAGAGAGGTGAAGAGGCGGAACAAGCCTGAGGGGGTGCCGAGGAGGAAGTATGAGTGGAAGGATGGGAGGAAGTTGAAGAGGGATTTGATTGCTGTGGCTAAGGCGAAGAAGGAGGCTGAGCGGCAGAGTGGATGAGTAGATATTGATAGACAGATGGTACTGATGGGTGCGGTTTGGTGAGGGGAGAGTTTGTAGAATATGTTGGGTGAGAGAGTAGGGCTAGGTGTCAGGGCGGCGTTCGAGCGAGAGTCGCGTCAAAGAGATCTTTTTTGTGCCATCAAATTAAACAGAATTCATGTATTCCTGATCAGTCACTGTGTCCGAGTTATCGCTTGTCGTAGACCTGCAAGCGAAGGAAGACTTATACAGTGTACAATTGGAATATTTAAATACATCATGAAAGGTCGTTATCTTATCGAGGATAGAGTGGAAAATAAAGGAATGTAATGTCCCAAGGAACTTCACCAGTCGCGGAAAGCGTCTCTAATAACCGAACGAAGGATCTGTTCGATGCAATCAGTCTGTTAATCGATATTCAAAGAAGAAACAGCTCAACTCGTCTTAAATGCTCCCACTTTACCTGTGTTGGGCACTGCGCACCACGAAGAATGTGTGGCGCATATATCCGCAATGCATCCCATACATCCTTCACACTGACATACTTGAACTTTCCGATCGTAGAATGAAATGTGATCACCTTGAGAGACCGCTTGTCGGTATTTGCGGCGTTCAGGTAGTAGAGGAAGTAACCTGGAATGCGGAGAGTGTCACCTTGGAAGAAAGGACTAGGACAAGGACTTACAGAACAACGGCAGAAACCTCTCAGAGGTTCCGCGAGTCTCTATTGTCGTTCCGCGGGAGGTGTGGTAGTAGATGATTGTGGGGATGATGTTATTGTAGTAGCCTGCATCGGAGCGTAGGGACGAGTACCGGAAACAAGGCGCTAGAGAGCGAGGACGGCGTAGGAGAGGTGGACGGTTTCGGTGTTGGTTGTAAAATGAGGGAGAAGCGACGATTGGGGTATGGGGGCGAGACGTGGCGCCATTAAGCGTGTTATTCAAGTAAGAGGCAACCTGGCTGTGTGACAGGGCTGGAGAGATGTACTGCGGGCTCGGTTGATATCCGACTACACCTTGGGATGACGGGTAGGAAGAAGGACTAGGAAAATGAGCTTGAGGGCGATATTGCTGTACATTGGGATGAGGGAAAGGAGTGTTCTGAGGAAACGCAGAGGGTTGCACCGGCGTAGTCGGAGTCCATGGATATGCACCCTGAGGATAAGGCGCAGGAGTGTTCTGAGGAAACGCAGACGGTTGCAGCGGGGGAGGAGTAGTCCATGGAGATGTACCCTGAGGATAAGGACCATTCGGAGAGGGGAAAGGTTGCCAGACACCCCATGGGTGTCCCGCTTGTGGCGCAATATAAGGATATCGATTGTTTGATGACGATCCCCAATGTGGCGCCGTGAATGGACTCGGTTGTTGCCAGAACACGAAGGGGTAAGGCATGGATACTAGAGAGCGTCTGAGATCGATTGGGAGGGATGGCTGAAAGGTGCAGCAGCAGCGCGGGAATGCAGCATTTAGACGTGCCTTTTATAGTAGTACCCACGAGCGCTTGAGCTGAGTAGCAACAGGCACCAGTTCTTGATGAGGTACAATAACAATTAGCGCTGTGAGCGTGGGAGTCACTGACAGGCCAGAAAACCGTGCTTATTCTGCGGAGTCAGATATCCAGTGTAGGCGTCGTCGGTAGTTCTGTCCAGTACTTGGGAAGTTCTTAGTTCTCTACAAGTAGAAAGTTCCTAAGATTCTTTGTAGTCCTATCCTGGCGGAGGACAATGAGAGACAATGCGACCCGCGTGGAGTGCACGAGCATCGGGTAAGTATTATTTCAGCTGGTGCGTCCACAGATGAACAATGGTTAGGGATGAGCAGGTGCTCCGGATATGGTAAGAATAGCCCCATGTGACGAGGACGCCATTGTCGAACAAACAAGATCAACTTGGCAACTGACCGTCACGACACGAACAAAGGCCACCGTCGCGCTATGAATTCTATTTGTTTACAACTCACTGTTAACCGCATCTTCCTCTCACGACCTCGTCCGACAGTACCAGCGAGTATTGGAACACTACATCCGACATTTAGGTACCAAGCGCCGATATGATTCGTCTCAGGCCACAACGCCTTGCATTGCCCAAATCGACAGCCTATCATACGGTCCAACTCCCCATCGGAACATTTGAACAGCACCATCTTCGTCTCACTCAATACGAAACCGCCAAAGAATACGACGTTCTGGTTGACCATGTCGTCGAAGAGCTCAAGCTTTCAAATTCCCTGACAAATGACGGCTGGGACAAGCTGCACATAAATGAGCGTACTGGAGACGACACCTTCGCCAACCTCTGTCCGATAACGGACAAGATTCACGACATCTGCATCGCATGGGAAAAGAATCATGGCACACATTTCAGTAGCGCGACCGCCAGAATGCAGTGCGACTCCCGCAGAACGACAAACACTGAAGTTCACGGAGGCTCGGTCGTCGCACAATTCGTCTTGACGGAGTCCACCACGCCCAATCTTCCTACGAGCTCTCTGCCTGACATTGCAGACTTGTCGGGTCCTGCAGAATTTAAGAAATTCCTCAAGGATCGTGCCAAGGTGAGCAATTTTATTATTCCTCATTCTCCGTTTATCCTGAGAATCATGTAGAATGAACTCCAACTGGTTGGAAATGTCAGCCATATGATGACCAACGATCCCTGCCGTCGCTTCGTTATAGCCTACACTATTGAGGGTACGGAGATGCGCTTCTGGTATTTTTCCCGTTCACACATCGCGATCGGAGAGGCTTTCGACTACCATAAGGTACGTATGTCGTTTAACCTCATTTGAACAGCCTTACTGAATTGCTCGTATTTCAAGGACCCTCTGCCCTTTATTCGTTTTGTTATCTTCATGACCTTCGCCGACCGAGTGCAGCTTGGCTATGATCCGACCGTTGTGCGCATATGCGATGCCGTGGGACAGATACGCTACCGCTTCCAGGTCAATGGCAAATTCTACCTGAGCGGGGTTGCCGCCATCGACGAAGAAAGTGCGCGCGACATTGTCACGCGCGCTACTCGCGTCTGGGGTGTCCAAGAGGTCGATCCCATTACCAATCTACCGATCAGTGGCGACAAGCTTGTCCTCAAAGATGTTTGGTCATTCGAAGGCGCGCAAGGCGAGAAAGACATCCAGGACGAGATCTTCGCGCAGCTCAAGAAGCTAGACGAGAAAGTTGCAGAGCGGGTGGAGGCCGGCCAGTCTTACGAAGACCTGGGCGTGGATAATTATCCTCCATCGCCACAGACTTTGGAAGATAACGCCAAACAATACTTTCTGATGATCTTGGAGGATGAAGTCGTTGTTATTGGAAGTGATCAGGATGTCGCGCCGGCTCCCGCGCCGCAGTGTGTTCCGTTCTTCTATGCCGCAACCGGTCGGTCGAGTATGGTCTGTCTGCCTGTTGTGCGTGGTGATGAGGGCCCGCCTTCCCAACAATCTCCGATGGAATTGCACAAAGCACGAGTCCATCGGCGGCTTATATTCCGGGAGTGCTGCAAGAGATTGGACGCCCTTTTTGACTACGCGGATTACACTCTTGCAATCTGCCAGCTTCTTGAAGGTTCGCCGTGTATTTCTTTTAGTTCCTTCCACATCTGACGGACGTTTCAATATAGGTCTGAATTATTTGCGTCTTGCGGGTTATGTTCATGGCGATATCAGTCCGGGCAATGTCCTCTTTGTGAAGAACGAGGAAGGTGATCTGCAGATTAAAATTTCCGATCTCGAGTATGCGCGACCTTATGGCGCAGAGTCGTCCAATGCGACTCCCCTTGCTGTATGTTTTACTCCCGATGTTTGTCTGTCCATCTGATTCGTTCTTAGGGAACGCCTGGCTTTATGGCTGTAGAATATCAGTCTTCGGTCCATCTCTTCTTGCCTCAGAAACCAGCATGTCTCGATTCAGCGCTTGATGATTTTGATTATGAAAACCCAGACGATTTTCAAATGCCAGAACCCTCGTTGGAGGACAAGCCCGCCCCACGGTGGTTTCGATTCAACTTCCTTCACGATGTCGAGTCTGCTCTTTGGTTATACTGCTGGCTGTTGTTTCACAATTTGCCTAGCTCCGTCATCGAGAAGGTTTCCTTCGACTCCATCGCGGACGTCCAAGAATTAGCTATGGAACTTCTTGGTTTTGCCCTTGAACCAACTGCCCGGCGGTGTCTCTTCGTTACCCACGATGTGCAGCGAGACGCAGCGTTCTGGCTTTTGAAACCGCTTTACAGTCTTGACGAGAAATATGGGCCTTTGCTACTCAGCGGCCTACTACAGACCTTCGACAATCTCGCCCATTATCATCGGCTAGTCGAAGCAACGGTGCCAGTTCCAGTGGGGCAGTCATTTAAGTGGGATAGCAGCGCGTTTAAGCCGTGGTTTTATCAGTCACTGCAGGCCATATTCTATACAATGCATTATCATCTTCGCGGGTCGACGATTTCCGCGGTGCCTTTTGCACATTGTCTGTCGTTGAAACGCAGGAGAGACGCCGATGAATTGGATGAGCTGGAACATCCATCGAAACGCGCGAAGTTCAAGACGGAACAGCCTGACGTTGCTGAACCGTCTGCGTCGAGAAGGGCTCTTCGAAGGGGGTTGAGAATCAACCCAATGGCAAAGACCATCCATCGTCAACATCCATTTTAAATTTCTTCATGATGTGTTGTACTTGCATTGATTACAGTACTTGGAATCTTATATACTTATTCTCTGTTGGCTGGCTGATGTTGGAAACTTTGAGGTGGTAGTGGTCGGTGTCATGGTGGTTCGCAAGCACTGATTCAAACTCGCTTTGCTTGGTCGGGCGCCGTACTACCTGTCGGCTGCGAGGACCGTCGTCAAGTTGAAGCATAACGCTGATCAGGGTCAAATCACCAACGATCACCTGATTCACCCAGGATTTCCCTCTCTTCAAGTTCCTGCCACCATCTATTTCTCAACCACTTCAACAGTCCGAACCTGCCCATGTCTATATCAGCAGCGTACATGTTGAATTACTGCCTTGAAGCGCCGTTCTGCGCAGTAGGGAGCAGGGATTCGGAAGTTGGGATCTGCACTGGCCTCTTTTAACATTAAGCTCATCCCTTTTCTGAACGGATTTCCATGTTTCCCATGGCATGTATGTTTCTCCGCATACCCTGACCCACTGCACCTCCCACTAGAAACCCTCATCATGCCAAAAAAATCCTGCGCCACTGTGGCTCCCTCGACCTCGCTGAAACGCACGAAGGATGCCAGTCGACATGATCCTTCCTGGGATCAACTTGCCGACACGTAAGATGTTTTTTCTGCTGGTCGGTGACCATTCGTTGATGGTGTATAGCATGAACATGTCAGCAAAAACGAACGCGTCAAACATGCCTCCCACACCGCCCCCGAGTCGCTTCTCCCAAAAGATAAGCAGATCCTCAAAGAACAGGTATGAATTCGTCTCGTCTTTCCAAAGCGCGTCCTAACTAGCGGCTTCAATAGCAGAAGCAATCTTCAGGACGAAACAGATGTTGGACGCGCTATTGCGCTGACGGCCGAAGAGAAGAACGAGGAAAAGTAACGCGTATCATTAATGTCACTATTACTTTCTCTGACGCGTTTTCGTGCAGGTTCATACCTAAGGTGCGCAGGAAGCGCGAGACCCAGATTGGACGCGCAAGTGGCGCGTCTGGGACTTCTGCTAAGCGTCCTCGTTCGGATTTTGAAGAAGAAGAAGGAGAAGATATCAATAGGAGCTCCAATAAAAAGTCGAGGTAAGTAAGACCTCAGCCTGACCATTTGACCCATAATGATACAGTTTGCTTGTAGGCTAGGACAGACTGCCCAGGCCCCGGAAGAAGATTCTCTCACTCCTGGTCTGAACAAGAGGTGATGAACGTCATCCCGCCACTTCTGCTATCTGCTCAAGTTTCCTGTTCCAGTCTAGAAGATACTCAAGTGCATGTTGAACTGCGACGATCGTTTGTCGGTCTACCGAAGTCGCTCGCTGCGTGCGGCAGTAGTTTGACGTTCTTTGAACAAACAATATCACAGCAGATCACGCATCGAAAGGGGAAGGTAAGGCATGTTTCGCGATGCATGCTTTCTGGCGTTGAGAAACCTTTATAGGGAGCGAAGCCGGTCAAGATTAGCAGTCCCAGTTCCCCGAGTACCTTTGCGGCAGCAGCACGGTGGCTCTCTGCGTCGTCTTCCGCTGCTCCTGATAACGCGATGGAGGAAAGCGGTGCGCAAAAGACACCTAAGGTCCGTTAATATTCTTCCGTGCGTGCACTTTACACATTGGCTGATTAAAGCCTCCAGGCGTCGACATCGAAGAAGTCCCATATCTCATCGTCTGCTCAGCCTCTATCCACCTCAACTGTTGTTTCCTCTGTTGATTTGTCCAACGCGACGGGCCGTCATGGCGGTGAAGATCGAGTTCGTAAATATGCCATAGAAGCTGGTGTGGGGAACAAGAGACCCAAACCATCGAAGACAGGAAAGACACTGCGGTTGCCGCAAGGGGTTGAGGTTTTCGAAGGAAGACCACGTCGTGTCGATAAGCGGAAGTCCAGACGGGATGGTGGCGCTAATACGTTGGCTTTTGGAGATGACGAAGAGTCGAGGAAGGCTACCTTGAAACGTCGGCGCGTCAAGGAAAGAGTTGTCCGTGGCTGGACCGTGAGTTGGACGCTGGCCTTTACTTTCGCTTGGTTTTGACAATGCTGACAACAAATCGCTAGGTGAAGGTTACTCCGACGCCAAGTCCGAAGCGCCGTGAGGATACCAGTGACGAGGAAGAAATTGATGAACTCGACTCGTCGCCGGTCAGACCCACCAAGCGCAGGCCTAGCCCGAGCAATGGTGATTCTGACGAAGATGACGATGATGATGGTGTGGAGTCGCTGTTCTCACCTCCGAAGAAAAGACGACGTGTCGACGATAGCGTTTCCTCTGATGCCAATGATGCGACGAGTGGTGAGGAAGACATTGGCCAGGAAGTCAAAGCCGTAGTGGATCGCCCTCCTTCGCGCAAAGTCGGTATGATTGCCGCTCGTAGCCCGCCCCCAAAAACAACGCCAGCAAGAGATGGACCGGATGTGTGTCTATCAAGTTTATATACCTGTCGATGTTCTGACATGATGTTTCTAGACTGGTGTTTTATCTCTGAAAGGCCCGCAGAAGCGTAAAGGAGGCAACGACGCGACTGAAGCACCATCTCCAACACAAACGAAAAAGAGAGTCGAGAAGACCGGGCACTCAGAAGAACCGAAGGTGAGCGTCTTGCTGGTAATCGTCCATCGCAGACACTTCAACAACCAATCCAGACTCGTACGCCCTCGAAACCGGTGTCTCCGCCAAACAAGTTGAAATCAGAGCCAGTTACACCAAAACCTCCAAAACGAAAGCACCAGTCTTTGTCGCCCAATGGAGACCCATCGCCGTCTAGAAAGAAGCCCAAAGTTGAGCATTCCACTCCCAAGAAAGAAGTCCCGGCGTCGGGCTCTATGCCGCAGGATACGAAGGCCAACTGGTCAGGCAAAGAAGAACCGCCTCTCATGGACGAGGAGGAAGATTTTCTATGGGGACAATTGAAGCTAGAAGAGCAGATGTGGCTTGTGATGGAGCGACAAGCGCACGCACATTGGCAGGAAAGAAGGCGCCAGGAAGAAGCGCAACGAGAGGAGAAGGCCAAAGCTGATGAGGCGAGGCGGAAGAGGGAGAAGGAGGATCAGGTGCAGGCGTTGAGGGAGAGGCGAGAGGAATACAAGAAGAAGCAGCGGTTGGTGACGGCGCAGACCGTTCGTCCTGTGGAGAAAGAAGCGGTGGTGAGGAAGGAGAAGACTCAAAGTCGTCTTGGGGATATGTTGAGGACTGAGACGAAGATGGCGAGTAGTAAGATTCGGAGGGCGAAAGAGAAGAAAGTGCAGAAGGGGAGGAATCATCGGGGTGTGGTGTAGGATTTGACTCGGTTGGTGACGTTCATTTTCAAGAATATAACAATGTTGTTGTATCGGTTTGAGGATGAGAAGAGATTCGGCAATGAAAGTTCTAGTGTGGTTGTGTACTTTACTAGTTCAGTCTCATAAGTCAGAGGATAGATAAGAGCCGTACTCAGAGAACACATTTAAATAAGAGAACCTGGTGAGGGACGAGGCTCATACATTTTTCAGTCCATTTGGGTTCCAACAGTTTATCGTGCAGAATACACAAATGCCAACTATATAGATCGAATAAATAAAGAGCAAGGATAAAGAGGCATGCCA
>QLPD01008040.1:0-27619 GCA_003314085.1 Hymenopellis raphanipes | reverse complement strand
GTTCTGGGATGTGCGATCCCCGAGACGAGGATGGAGCGTTCATGCTCCCGGAAACGATTCGTCTCCCGTTTACGACCTCATTTTAGAGAGTTCGCGGATGTATGGCGTCACGCAAAGCCGGCCTTTCGTCCTAGACTTTGTGAGTATCTGTTCCCAATCATTGTGAGAGTATTTCTCATTCAGCGATTCTAGGGTCCTGGTGTAAGCAAGAAGACGTATCCTCACATTACTCGGAACCCTCGTGATGGTTTAATATCCAAGAAGGGGGATCATGTTGGCTTCTACGTGACGCAGTATAGCCATAGACCTTCGCGAACCATAGACATATAGACGGCGTCTAGAATTCAGAGGAAGTTTGAGGTCCCAATGATGGAAGGTGATTGTCTGCACTTGGTCTGCCGGATTTCGGGCACAGGCCTGAACTTCTGAAAGCCATATATGATGAGCGTCCATAAGCGTTAAACTCCGCATCGCTTCCGATTCAGCTGCGCCCTATACTGCTTCCATTGGCCGAAATCGACATGGTAATGCGCCTAGACGATACGTGACAGGCTTTAGTTTCGCTGATCACGCAGTCCTTTAAAATCTTGTGTTCCATTTCTAATCTTCACCGAGGCATGGGCTTAGTGGAACGAATGGCCATAGCATTTGAATACATATTCCATGGATAACGTGCACCGCGAGTTTTGGGATTCACAACAACTTCACGGACGCCCATGAAGAGATGCGCGCACCATTTCGGCACAATAGTGAAATCACATCTTGGTCGAGAACTATATGTCCGTGACTTGTTCCTCCAACCAGGACCACAACTTTGGGCCCAATTCACGATTGCGAAGACAAGGACCTGGTTTGCCAACTCTACCCCATGGAATGATATACTAACGCGGCGTGAGCAGGGCGCTCAACGACACCTTAAAAAACGAACTCACCTTCCCATTCGTGTTCTCGCTACCCGTACCAAAAGCAGCCCAGAGAAGTGTGTAAGCGCCCCATTCGGAGGGGTATATAAGAAGGAAAGACTGCGTCAAGCTTAGGATCGTTACGAGAAAGGATTCGTTCAATGCATACCAAAACGATCATGAGAAAGCCAGTGACATGAGTAACGAGGTTCGTCTTCCTTAGGTTCCCTAGAACGATTCTAGTTAGTTGGACGAGGCCATAGATGCCGATACGTACCTGGATTACAGTAGTTCGATACAATACCCTTGTCTCCATATCGTGATGCTAGTTCAATCGCTACCAAAGCGTTACCCTGTTATCAAGGTCAAGTCATATGAATAAGTGAGACGCAGACACCACGTACAACTTTACTCTGCGTATACAACTGCCCAGTATGAGCCTCCCGTCTCTCAGGAGTGTCCTTGAGCCAGTCGAACCGGAATGTGTGTCCAAACAAACTCGCAGAAGACGAGGTTGTGATTATCCTCACTGGTCCCTTTGAAGTCGCGGCCGTCGCCTCGAGAATTGGTAGCAGGAGTTTCGTCAAATAAAAGTGACCCAGAACGTTTGTTCCAAACTGTTGGTCGTATCCTTGGACTGTAGTCTCCTCGATCGGAGTTAACATAACGCCACTAAACGTACTGAGGAAAGACGCGTCATAAACGTTGGTAGACTCACCCGTTGATGAAGAGATAGTGGAGCTCAGTCTCTTTCCTACATAAGAATGTCAAGAAGACGCGACGACCGAAACTTGTGATCGCCTTACGCGATAAACTCAGCTGCTGCTGCCTTGACTGAATGCAAATCTGCAAGATCCATCTTGAGAAATATCGCGCGCCTTTTTGTCGCTTTCTCCAGCTCAAGTATTACCTTGGCTGACTTGGCTGGGTTGCGCGCCGCTAAATAAACTTTGGCATTGTGCTGCAGTAAGACCTGAATGATAATGGGTCAATTTCACTTTACGCGTCTAACGACACAGAACACACCTTGATCACATCCTTTCCAATACCCGACGACCCTCCAGTCACGATAATCACTTTACCAGAAAGGTCCGGTATGTCCTCGCCCCTCCATTTCGGTATTCCACACAGGTAGGCTTGCGCAAGAAATTGGCCTGTGTCGCCCATTAGGGAGCGACACATGTATTCAACAACGCTGACTGGCATCACTGTTGGGAATCCGAAGCCGAGGGAACTAGTCTCCCGTAGTCAGCCTACTATAAAGCCGCAACAAGTTCCGTTTATAGTACGAGGGAACTGCGTTGAGGCCAGGAGTCCGAAACAGTACGTGCAGGACCATGAACGCAAGGGAGTACTTACGTCACCAAGGAAGTTTCGTTTCTTGTGTCGAGTGTGCCCCGAGTGTGCATGCGCGACCCGCATCGTTGCTAAAAGGTACATATTATGGGCAATAAGGCCCGAATATACTACAGATTACTATCGCACAATTAACTATTATAGATATCATACAAACCTAAGGCCATCGCTGTTCGTAAAGAATCCGGTAAGTACTGAAAAGGTGTCGCGTTGGGCTGAGCAAGGGGGGGATCACGAGTCCACCCCCAAGTCCTCTCTGATGCCACGAATCAACTGGAGCAGGAGAAATGAATGGAATGCTAAGAAGGCGCAACAATAGACAGCTTACTCATTGGTTGAGCGAGAACGAACATCACAAAGTAAACCCAGAGTTGTCCGGGCCATCCGCCAACTCGACGTCCGGTAACTTTCCTCCACAAGCGCTCCAACAATAGTAGAGGTCCTTGTGAGGCGAAGAAGACGACAGGCGCCCAATGCCAGCCTTTGCCCATGCCATACATCCCTGCTTCATGATACAGGCCAGAAGCTATAAACATTCCAAATACCAAACCAGCATTACCAGCGATGTTACGACCGAGGTATCCACCATAGACGTAGAAAGTTTGCCTCAGGAACTGATGCCAACGGATGGCCCATAACTCGTGCATGGATTCTAGTAAACGCGTCAACGTGGAGAACACGCAGTCGCAGAAGCTTAAATATACTCACGGGCGCTCCATGGTCCATCAAGCACCGGAGGCCAGAAAACCGGTGAATCATTAAAAAGGCCCACAGCGATCAAAGCACTAAGCTCGAATACCATGCGGAAGCCAGCTAGAAGCGCCGAACCAGTGAGGATATGAATGAAAGTCGATACAGCATAACGCTGCACAGGAGCGAGGTTGTCGTAGAACATAGAACCGCCAAATACTGAGCCGACACCAGGAAATATCTTCAGAATGGTTTCGAGTACGTCCAAAAGAAGGAAGTTTTGAACGAAAGAGGAGAAGGTTGCCTTCAAGAACGGATCCCGTTCAAGAGGCTTGTCATGCTTGGGAATGTGGACGCCGCGGCCAAACTTGAATCGCTGGCCACGCAGGGAGTGCGTGAGTTCTATGATGTCCCAGAACCATGGTCCGAGAATGCCTGGAGATGGATCATCATCCTGCGCATTCTTAACGTACCCATTGGCTATCTCGTTGCAGTGGACAGCTTTGCCTTTAGCAACACCGGGCCTTAACTCGTCTACTTTAAGCATTCCTTCCGGCGTGAGCGCGTACTGAAGGGCCTTCCCCACAATGGCAATGGCTGAGAGGCCTATATATACACGCGAAACAGTCAGTGAGGATCGGAGACGCGACACGAGGAACGCACATTGTCCCCAATTATAGACATTCAGTATCGGCGCCGACCAATAGTGTGTAAATGAGGACCAAAGTGTTGTGGTAATGACAGTCGGAAGGAGGAGCAGACGGATGAGATACGTATCCTCCCTCCGAGCTAGATAGGCCATGAACATGAACGGGATATAGGACATCAGCAGGATTGGTGCAACGTGTAGCGTTATCGGAATGCGGTCTTCCAGCCTTGGAATTATGGATCGGAAGGCCAAAGTGAGAGCATCTTGGAATCTACATCGAAGCGCCACGTTAAGCCAAAGGGAATCCGTGGGGGAACATGTTGCGTACTCGTGAAGATAGTTGATAGCACTGTCAAGGTTAGTACCGCGGGATTTCGGTTCAGTAAGGCGGTCAGCTTACAGGGAATGTACATCGGGCATGGTGGTGGTCAATAACAGCAGTAGAGCAGGCTACCGCGGTCAAAGATGCTCACCTAACAGCCCTGCATCACCGATTCCGCTGAGGAAGCGATTGGCTCAGCAACATCTCGTCATTCCTCCTGTGTAAAGCGACTCACTGATCCGTTCTCAATTGTTTCCGTTGCCGATTCCCGATTCAACTCAGAATGGGTTCACGATAAGGACGAGATAAGGTGCTTTAGGGTGACTTGTACCATCATGATCTCGCTGGGATTACCTCGTTTGACTATCTTTGGGCGCTCCTTACTGCTGGTCGTCGCTGAAGTCCTGGCAAACGCGGTCTGCTGGATCGTTGCTGGTATTCTGTTCGGGAGGAGTCGCGAGACACAGCCGATTTTGAGTCTGGCTTTGCTGGCATGGGTGAGTACACGTACGTTTCAATCACTTGACGTGGTCTTTTCAAACCCTCCATCTAGACATTAGGATTGAGACACGGTACGATGATCTGTGCTTGAAAGTAAAGCGATGTGCACCCAAGGACATGAATAGCTCTAGATGCAGATCACATCAGGTATTTATACCAAGATGTCATTCGGTGCGTAGATATAATATGATAACACGCGTCTTCCGTGTAACGACCTGCACAGAGGTAGAGCACCTATGAACTGAAGCCTTCCTTGAAGCGCGATTGATAATGCGACGCGAGGGCTCATCAACTTGGGCCAACTTCCCGTCACTTGTGGATTGTTCTTCTCGTTAGGACACAGCACGATTGTTGTTGTAGTGGTATGCCTCATAACAGCCTTCTGGTCTTTCCTTCCACCTAAGCACCCTTTTAGAACATCGCAATCGCCATCTCCACAGATGTTTATGACAAGATGACTGGTGTTGGAGAAGTTGGTGGTATTGTCGGTGAGTACCTCGTTGCATTGAAACGCCATCCAACCCAAACTCTGCCTGATCCTGTAGGCGCCGCCGTCAGTGGAACATTCTTGTTTCTTGTTGGCACTGCGAACTCGATAATTCTGTGGAGAATACTAAAACAGCGTCGAAAGGTTATTCTCAAGCACAGAACTGATTGCACTCTTTTACTCACCTGCGTAGCTCGGCCTTCAAAGGGCTGCTGGACTTGATCCAGCTGTTGAAGAGGCTGAGAATCCCAAACACACTCACATGCTGATGATGAGAATCATAGGGCCTGTCATCAATTTTGTTGACACGCCATGGAAGGTTAACCACATTTCGACACGCTGTCATCCCCGTTCTGACTGTACTTTCGTCCTAGATGTACCCAGTTGGGATATTGTTCGGCTTTGGTAAATTGTCGTTTTTCCTCGCTATGCGTGAGAATCTTACTTCGTTGCAAGGCTTCGATACCGCCTCGTCAATAGCATTATTAGCTATTTCGGCGCTGGCGAAGAGGGATTCCAACGGAGAACCTATCCCGGCGCGTGACATTGTCATTCTACCTGTAAGCTCCCATTGAGTGGGCGAATGTCCTGGAAGAAACGCTGATTCTTCTCAGTTCCTCTTCACTGCAGGCATGACCATGATAGACTCATTGGACTCTATTCTCATGTTGTACTCGTACTCTGGATTTCCTGAAGACTCATTTGTGATCTTCGAAAAGCGGGTTTCGCTGCCAGAGGATGAAACGACTGGTGAAAATGTACTTCCCAGCACCTCGGTTTCTGCCGCTGAAGCAGAACCTGCAAAGAAGCCTCACGACTTGCAAGACAAGGCGAGAGCGCTCAAAGTTAAGCTTAACATGATGTCCGGATTGAGCATTGTGTTGACTCTCATGAGCATCTTCGTCGCCTTCAGGTGTGTGATGCATTCAATGAAGAGTTACTCGTGTCCTGAATGGCCGACTGGAAGTATCTCGCTTATCACGATTATGGGTTTGATAGGCGAAAATTGTGGCAAATGTCAAGAGGCGGCAGAGGCTGAAGACGGAGGAGGGCTTGCTGGGAGATGGTGGAGAGCATGGGCGCGTGTAAGTTGTTAGGGTGCTATTCTTTCTCTGTGTAGGCTGATTTGTGTCCAAAGGCGAACGACAATTCCGGATACATTGGGGCTGCAATTGTTGGGTCATTTATAATTATCGTAGCCGGCTGGTACGGTGGCAGATGGGTGACAAGAAAGTACCACCGTAGATCCGAACGTGTAGCATTACAGTGAACATAAAACCGGTAGTGGCGTGCGTGGGAATTTTTGAAATTGAGAGCGTTACTGTTGTGATCCTGACCGTCACACTCGTTTTTTGTTCTTCATCGTTCTTCGACATTCCCCACGTCGTCGCCTTGCATTTCTTGCTAGCTTTGATACCGTCTACGACGGCGACGACACCAAATTGCCCTGCAATGACTGATACCAATCTTGTTGAGCCCGCCGCTGCGCCCACCGCTGCCCACGAGGCGTCCAGTCCTTCCGGCCCTTCATCGGATCCAGCCTCGTCTCTTCGTGCTGCTGCGCTTCTTACTCTCAAATCTAAGCGTCGCCGACCTGCTGGTGGGACGTCTGCAGGTGCCGGTCTTCCCGTACGGCCCGCACCTCCTACCGATGGCGGCGCCCAACTCGACTATGGTCAAGAGGATATCGCGTCATCTCCTCCTGCACAAGCATCAGAACCATCCCAATCAAGCCAGGCCACAGACATTCAGGATGGCCAAACACGCGAAGAAGGCGAAATCAGCGACTCGGAAGAACAGCTTGCGCTCTCGGCCAAGGCTTTGCCCTCTAAGTCGTCACCAGCGAAGCATCAACCCAGGAAACCCTCTCCACCACCACTGCCAGCTCCCGAAGCTGCCATGGAGCCACCTGTCGACGTTCCGCCTCCTCGTCCATCGCCAAAGACTGTGATACCGAAGCAGGAGTCGCCTCCTCATCAATTGGAACGGATTACCGATAACACCCTGCCGGGCCCGCCATCAGCTTCCGGTATGACTGGTATTGAAGAGTCCAATCCGAAGAATTCTTTCTACGTCGACGAGAACCATGTTCGGCCTGGTCTAGCTTGTACGTATGCTCGACGTCCTTTGATTCGACGGCTGACAGCATCAACAGTAACTCAGACTCAGTACGACACTTGCAAAGACGTTATCCTTGATCTTCTCGGCTGGGGCGTCCCAACAGACTACTTGATGAGCTGTGGACTTAGTCGAGAGGTGATATATTTCGTTTTCACCGAACTCAACCTCCGTCTACCACCAAATTTTGACTCGACCGGTTTGGTTCCATATCTACCGGAAGTCGATCCTGCCTTTGCGATGCCACCTCCGCCAATACCATCGGACGTCACAACCTCTCCTCACCACGGCCTTCCACCACGTCCGCCCATACCCGGACAATCGTATCCTCACACTCCAACCACCCCTTCTACCGCGCAATCTCTTGATGGAAACTCTCTTCACGATATGGAGCGCTTGCGTCGTGAAGAGCTCCGTGCTCGCAAAATGGCCGTCCAAGCGACTCGAAAACCCAAACATACAGCACCTTCTCCAGGGACGTCTTCCATGATGTCATCTTCACATCCAGCTTCTACTCAGCTAGGCCAAGATGTGGAAATGACATTGGCTCAGAACGACAGTGTGGACGATTTTCTCAAAACCATTGAACCGACACCTGAGCACCAAGGGGACGCCATGGATATCGATGAGATCCCGGGGTTAGGGGGCTCACAATCTGCATCCCATTCTCCAACACCACCCTCTCAGCCGGTCGTTGTCGGTCATGTCTTGATATCGCCCACATATACGTCCAACAACGGTTCGACGGGTTCTCTTTCTACGGCCAGTTTGGATGGTCAGGGAAGCCGGCGGCGTCCAGTGGCTGCTGATTTTGTGGACATGGAGGGACATGCAAAGAATGGCAATGGCGTACATAGTGACACTCACGCTCGTCGTCTGCGGCGCGCGAAGAATTCTTCCAGCTTTGCCAGCGTGGGTAAGATGAGGCGTTTGGTGATTAACCTCAGTGACAGTGAAGAAGACGCCGACGGTGATTATCACATGGGCGACAGTGGCGAGCACGAACCCTCTGCAACGCCGCAGACTGTCGTACGCACACAGTCTCCAGCGATACTGGCAGAGAAGGAGAAGGAAATCGCCAGAATCAAGCAGTTAATTGCTGAGCGAGAAATGCAGAAGCTTCATGTGAGTTGTGTTTTACCAGCACTACTTATCTAACGTCACACTTAGCGCACAAATACCCTCGACTCCGCCAGTGCAGCTGTCAAACAGGACGACGACACGTTATCCTCGAGCTCCACGCCCGCAAATGGGTCCAGTTCATCGGATCATGCTATCCGTAAGCTTTGTTGGCTTTTTCCCGCCGCATCACGTCTAAACCCGTCATTCAAAGTTCAATCAGTCATAGAAAGCCCTGCTACTTCTGTGCCCGTGACTCCATTAATTGGTTCTCTCTCCTTTCTTCGGACTTGGACTTGGGCTGATATATCCACACGTTTTTGTTTTGACTCATCTCATTCTTACAGATCACACAAACGGTCCTAATTCCCAGTTGACCGCCGACGCGTCGTCTTCAATACCAGGTACATTCCTTTCTCTTCAACTCGTTCAGAGCAATGACGTACCCTGCTCCAGTTCTCGGAACCCAGGATGAACAAACGGCAAGAGTCTTTTCCCTTCATGATTCGTGGGCACGTCTGGTGTTCCCTAACCTTTTCTCTCATCCTTTTCTTGTCGACCGGTGTCCTCGTTTAGATTTCGTCCACTACGCATGATGTTGAACGAACATCTGAAACAGTCGACGTCGACAGTCGAACGTCCTCGTCGACACAGGTGCGTCATCCGAGTCCGTCTGGTTCGCTGGCACTTGTCTGGTTGATGACATGGCGATGCTAACTGATTTTTTTGTTCTTCCAGCCGCTCAACATCCAAAGACACGAAGAAAGGCCGCCCGGAACTGAACGTTTCTCAACGTACGAATCTCCGTTCAGCTCTTATCCTCTTCTACGATCTCGACCGAATGCGCTTAATTTCCCTGAACATACGCAAGATATACCGACTTTGAACCGGCCTGCCACGAGCGTCCTGGGCTCCTCGATCTCTTCTTCATCTTCTTTATCTACACCTTTATCTTCGTCCACCACATCCGTCGCTCATCCATCCTCTTCCTCCATTCATACTGACGTGCAGAAGATGTTCACTCCGAATCTCAGAGAGCTGAATTACATAGCCACGGCACACGCGTTGAACCCCAAGAAAAGTATCTGTCAATACGAGATACCTGGCGGTGGGGTGTGTCGCGATGCGAAGTGCAAAGATATCCACTTGAACCGCATACAAGCTACGGATGGCCGAGTTGAGCCTACTGGTGAGTGAGAACTGATCGCTTGAGCCTACATTTTGATGATAGAGTGGGATTCCAGATGCAGACACCGCTTCATTCCTCAGTAGAAGTTTTGAGATCAAGCTCAGCAAGATATCTTCTGCACTTAAGCAAGTACGGGCGGAGCATCCAACGATAACATTAGAGGAACGCGTTGCCCGTGCTTTGCAACTTTCAATTCATCCGACGTGAGCTCTCCAATGACCAGCTCCATTTTGTGGTGTAGTTCTTCGCCGTTCCGCACCGTTGCAACGCAATGAGCGCTCCGCGCCGGGCTCAACCGACAATGCCCGAGGAAGAGTGCGACATGACTGAATATTTTCTAAAAAAAACAAGTTGTGGGATGCAAGGGTGGTCGTAAAGAGCGCAAGTGCGCCAAATGGATTCCTTCTGTGTTGTGTATGTTCCGTATTGTTGATGTATGCGATGTTTGGATTGTGCAATGCATATCGTTTTACTGGCTTCAGGTTGTCAAATGCTTAGAGACTGAAGGTGAAGTTTATTGATCGATATCGCTTGATCTCGACTTCGACTAGCACGAAGAAGGAAATAAAGTTGACGTTTATGGTCGGGAGATTTTGCTTCCGTCGAGGCGATGACTGGTCTGCGGAGCCGAGTTGCCGGAACATTGTTCGCCAAAAGAGGAAAGGGAATTCGGGGTCTGACTGGCGTGGGAAATGATGATCAAGGGCGTGATACGGATCTCATGCTGGCTGCATTGGGACGGATATAGCATCCCAGTCTACCTCACGTATAGGCTGCGTAGAGCGGTTACGAGAAGAGTGATTGAAACAGATCATTCATATGGCAGTATTTGGAAAGGGTACAGGCAGCAGGGACACGTGGGGGTGGACTCGGTTCTTGTGATGTGGCGATTGTGTTGACGTATTTGGCAAAGGCCATTGGGGTGATGTAAAAAGGGGATGAATCAACACACACCCGATTTGAGGACTACCTTTTTCGTCCGCCTCTCAGCTGCCTTCCTCTTCCGGCCACAGAGGACCTCAAGCCAATTTCAGGTTAGTCCTTGCTCTGCTCATCGTCCTCCGCAGTGAGCTCACTCTCTCCTCGACATTCTGCTCGACAATTTACTTGCCATTTCACTGCTGTTGACACGTCTGCTTGTCATCAGTCACGACACACTTCTCTACCACAGCGTCCAAGGTTATGCGCAAGCGCCAGAGGACTATGGATATGGCTGCTCCACAGAATGACCCACAACTGCCAACCCACGTCGGGCCTCCCGTAGGTGAAGACGCGTTTATCAACGACCAGGACGCCGCTGAGAGCGCCGGTGACGACGACGACGATGATGACAAGCCAAAGTCGGACAAGAAGGCAGGAAGACGAAAGATCAAGATCGAATTTATCCAGGATAAATCGCGACGTCACATAACCTTCTCCAAAAGGAAAGCTGGTATGTTGAACACACGCATAACTCGTTCTCTTCCTGACATTCCCTTTTCCAGGCATCATGAAAAAGGTAATTTTCTTGCCTATTTCGTTTCGACCGACAGCCCCTCTTACCAGGCTCAATTTAGGCATACGAGCTCTCCACACTCACCGGCACACAGGTGCTCCTCCTCGTCGTTTCAGAGACTGGCCTTGTATACACTTTTACCACCGCCAAACTCCAACCACTCGTCACCCAGCCTGAGGGCAAGAACCTCATCCAGGCATGTCTTAATGCACCCCACGGCCAGCTGCCGTCGTCGATGCCAGTCGGTACGCCGCTCGCACGCTCCTCGGGAGGACCCATGCCCCCGCCTCCCGTCGCCCCGCCCAGCAATCTGCCCGGAGGTCTTTCCATAAGCGGACAGCCTGGTGGGCCCAAAGATGAAGCCGACGATGAGCACGATGACGAGGGAGAACGCCCAGGATCCAAGCGCCGTCGTCGGGCGTCGTCAAATGCTGCGGCTGTGCCGCCCAGAGCTGCCAACAACACCTCCCCAAGCGGATCGGTGGCGCCGGCTCTGGCTATCCCAGCTGGTCAACAGCCGCCCCACCAGTCGTCTCCCCAACAGCAGCAAGCCATTCCGCTTGGATCGCCGACATCGCCCAATCAGACACACGCCCAAGTCCCTCCACCAAGCGGTGGGCAGTATGGTGCTGCGCCATATGGGCATCAGCAGCACCAGCATCCAGGGCAGGGCGACATGTATCCTCCTCCTCACATGATGCAAGGCTACTCGTACGGCCCTCCGCCCACGTCGAGCGGTGGGCCCCAGAGTGGTCAACTCGGGCAGTTGGCATCGACGGCTGCCCAGCAAGGTCACTGGCCGCCTCAACAGCAGCAACAGCAACAGGCGTATTCGCGGCGGTAAACTGGGTTTGTTGTTCAACGTTTTCGCACTTTTTTATGCTCTTCTCCACCTCTGCCGTTATATTTTTCTCGTTTCCCAGTGCAACCCAAATGTACGATGAATTCCGCTCCACTCTTCCGTTATCTCTGCAGCTGTTCTCTCCATCTTCATATCGTAGTGCTTCCTAGCGATGTGTTCTATGTTTACGATGTATATAAGTATAACTGTTAGCTTCTCGGACACGAGATGTAGATCTTAGCTGCCACTTCAATGTATTGCTATCCAGATGTTTCGTTCCCTTGTTGATCATGGAGACTTGTGGGGTTATGGATAACGCTAACGGTAATCAACCCCACGAATGTTAATAAACAGGTTGGGCCACCGCAAGCGTGGCAAGTCCGGGGCAATGTCAATTGTTTCTTCTATATGTAGACATTAGGCAATCAACAAATTCTTGTTGTATCTGTATACTAACTCAACATGACCAAATTCAATCAGCTGCTCGCAGACCCACTTTCCTTCCGGATAACCAAGCTTTGCAATATACTTTCCACCTAATGGTGTTTCTGGGACCTCGTATGGTCCATTGGGGTACAGTCCTGGCTAGCAACCCACAATTGGTGAGTGTCTCCAAAGTTGAGTACTGTATTGGAAGCAAAAGTCCGACTCAACATCGTCATAGCCTGTAGTGACTCTTGATGATGGCTTTCCTCTGACTCCGAACCAAAACAGACTGCACCTAACGTCTTCTACAGGCCGTCTTCATCGCCGGCAATCCCTTTTCCATCTCCTCAATTAACTCCAACACGTCACTGATGCATCCAAAGGAGAGGGAAAACACAGCCCCGCCTTGGCCGTAGGAGTGCACTATACGGCTAGCGGAACCGTCACTTCGAGGGCGGAGCTCACGCTCGACGCGGACATTGGAGCCGCGGAATGGGCGGAGGCCTTGGACCAAGGGTGCATCGGGATCGTATTCGGCGTGCTCCAACCCGGGAACAAAGTTGTTGCAGCGTTCGCGCATGCGTATCATCTCAGGACTGTCCAGCATGAGGTCGAGTTCATATTTATGGGGTTGAGCTAGACCTGAAGAAATTCGAATGCACAACGTAGTATTCGAAGAAATGTGCAGATGTCACTTACCACCAAGGATGAGCGTGTTGTCCTTGCGGGGAACGATGAAGACGATGTCCTCGTCCTCGTCTCGAATATCATCCTGAGTGACAGCGAGGGCTTGAGTCACTTTCGGGAACTTGGTTCCGTCGTTAACAACTCGGATGAGTGCGCCGCGAAGTGGGTAGACAGACTCGTCGCCAGCGAGTTCAAGGCCCGCCAAGCAAGTTGCGTTCACAATGGCATCAGCACCGTACTCGGCGAGTAGCGCAGACAGTAGATATAATTGTACCGTACGAGCCCGAGACGAATAGCGAGGCTATTGTTTGACGACGACAGTGAGTGGAACTGTACACGACTTTGGCGGGCTTCGCGTGCGCCTGGATGCGCACACGACTGTCAACGCGGAGTGGCGTGTTGATCTTCAGCCGGAGGCGCAACATGGATATCGACATAATTAAAAGTATCCGGCTTCCCACCTGATGCGGATGATGATGTCTGCGACTCGAACGCGAGAGCGTCTTGGCGTAGCTCCGGTTCCCCCTTCCCGAGGTTTGGGATATGTACTTCAAAAGGGTTATTCATTCTTTAAGCAAGCCCAACTTTATTGACGAAATCATCTTCTTTTGGCTGATGGAAAAGTAAACATTTTGTTCGACTACTTGAAGCATTGTACAACAGCCAACAGTGCTTTCATATCAAAGAGGATATCTACGGTCGTCGCTTCCTAGACGTGGTCCTTTCCGTGCTTGTACATCCTACACCACCGGCCGTTGTTGTCCATTGCGTACATGGGTCTGATTTTCAGCTTCTGCTCGGCGCATTCATTTCTTGTCACTTTATCTATCCTGACTCTCCTTCCCGACAAGTCTCCAGTCTTCACTTCGTTGACGGTAGCTTGATTGGCGTCGTGGTTCATGAAGGAAAGGTCGAAATCTGTATACTACCCGCACCGGTGAGTACGAAGGAATCCTCAGGAATGAGAAGAAGACTTACTACTACTAGCAAGTCCTTGGACAGAGCCTGGTGTAAACTAAGCATAATAAAACGACTACGTAGAACACCCAATAAATCGAGTTGGCTCACTGTGTCGGTCCAATGGTTCATCTTGTATAGCTACGGCTATGTATACCATTGGAAGCGAAAATCTGTTCAATACTCAGTGGGGAATTACATTGAATATGGCAGTACTCACCGTGCAAGACCGCCTGCGACCAGGACAAAACATCAGACGCGAGTTCAAAGACCCGGGGTCAAACACCCGCCCGCCGTGCCGTGCACCAACAAAAGACATATCTTGTCCAAGACGGCGGCGGCCTTGCCGAAGACACCAGTGGGGGCGACGTTGAGTGTGGTGTCCAAGGAATGGCGGTGAATTGTCGTCTCTATCCAGAGAAGCGTTGCGCCCATCGGCGCGAAACCAAATGAAATAGAACGCGTCACGAAAACAACGCCCGAAACAATGTAGACACTGTCAAGAGGACACACGGAGGGAGATATGAAGGAGATCTGAGCAATGACCTATAAGAAAGATTTTATCAAAACCGAAGTCGAGTCGGTCATGAAATACACACCTGTCCCGAATGGTGAGCGTGAGACACGCTAGCCTCTACGTAGGCCCCGTAGTGCCTGCCAGCCGTCTAGATATCATATCCATAGGACGTTCAATAGGCGCTGTTCCGACGCCGCGGAAGTCCAATGGGAAATGGACGCGTCATGAAGACGACGCCCCGAACGATGTAGACCAGTCGCCGGTCATCCCAGGGGTCTGTTCGAAGCGTCGGCGAGAGCTTGAAGAATGAATAGACAGGAGATAATTACCAGTTACAAAAGTAGACGCTCGTCGGCGCTAGTCCTTGGATAAACCGCAGCGACTGGCGGCTAAGGTCATCGAAGAGCGTAGTCCTGAGCTCGAGTCCACGGTGAGTTCACTCCATGTCTGTAGTCGGGGCTATGAATTGGGACGGATAAGAAGGAATGGCGGGACAAACCGTGTAAGTTGAAAGTAAGGCCCCGACTCGATGTCTGACAAAAGGCGGCGAGTAAGGTAACGCTATGGGTGACAAGAGCAACGACGTACCAAGTGAACCGAAAGAGGATGCGCAAGCCAGAGGAGTCTAGGCGCGAAGAAGCCTCGCTCGTTGCGGTAGACATCCAGTAAAAGAAATCTAAAAAAGTCGTTAGTGAGCTGGTCGAGGACAAAGCCCACGAAAGAGACGTACAACGGCAGCGTAAACCTGCAAAGAATGCGCTGAAGGAAGGCGGTAGTGAGCGGGAAGAACGATGATGATGGTAGCAAGAAGAAAACATATCGGTTGAGCATCGGAATTCAATGTACGTAACGTACAGTGTAGTATACAGGCAAACCTCCAGGTAAATTCAGGTCCGCTAGACGTCGGTGAGAGTGGGAAAGCACGAGGGTGCGTTGGTGTAAGTACTTTCAACTCGGATATGTGGTGGTACGAGTTCAAGAGATCTCGATCACTTGGACCTACCCTACCCTCATGTTGACACTTGATCACGACATTTTACTGCTACTTCCGAGCAGATTGGACATCTGGAAGAATGTCAGGACCAGGCGTACCCGCCGAACGTGCGGAACAAATCCCCTGCGAAGAAGGGCGTATTCAATCACTTCTGCTAAGCCATCTTATGGCGTCGTAAGGAGAAGTTTGCAGTCGACATTTCGGGCATTCCCACTTCTCCGTAAGTGTCAACATGTAGTATAACTTACTACCCGTCCTTTGGTCAAACCTTGGGTATTTACCATGTTACAGTGGTATGCCATACAATACTCTGCATAGTCTTTAGAACATCCTGTCGTGCTTCAAAGAAATGCTATTCTTGAAATACAGATTTGTACACTACTGTAGCAACAGTTTTCAAGGCCACGGTAAACATCTTGAGTGATATTTCGGTCAACGATTACAGCACTAAGTAGTTTGGAATCAAGTAGAATTGCAAGGTAATCTACAACACGGGGTCTATTCTACGTATCCTACTATGTACCAGCCTGAACTTATCTACGCCCGCGATGGCCTCACAAGCCCGAGCCAAGGAGCGGAAGCGCCGTTATCTCCTGGAACGATGAATGAGTATAAATAGAATCTAGAAGCGGAAAGGACGTACCTGCGCAGTTCCAAGTCGCAATGAACTGTGTCCATGAACAACCTCGGCTTCAACGGCACCCACAGTTTCCCAAGACGGTCGGTGTGGTACAGGGTTAGGGTTAGGCCAGTCGTGAAATCCAAAGGGGAAAACGGAGCGCGAGGATGAAGGACGAATACAGGGCGGTGAATTCTCCGTCGATACGAACTACAGAAATGATTAGCTCCGTGAAATGATTAACAGAATATTCAAGGCACGAACCTTGCGTGAACGACGGTCAAAATAGACGGTGACAGCACACATGGTGCATGCCCGAGGAGTCCTTGATGCCGTAGTCTCGTAGTTGAAGTCGTGCCAAGGACGTGTTCCAAGAGTGGCGTTGAAGCTCCCGAATGATGTCGTGCTCACCGCAGTGAGAAGCTCGCAACGCGAGCGCAGCGGCGGTAGCGCCGCTGCTCACTGTGAATAACTCAATATCCAGACGCCGTCCCACGAAATTAGCGAGAAAATCCAACCCAAGCAAAATAACGTACCTCCGTCAAGTCGTCACCACGATAGCCAAAAGCGTCCATAAATGCGAACTCCTTGAGATCCAGATCGCCATCAGCGGCGAGTTTAGCTGAAGGCTGGGCTGATGGTGGTAGGGTCCACGTTGGAAGTGGAAAGGTGTGAGAAGGTTTAAAGCGCAAGTAGGGAGTGACGGAGTGGGAAGACGCCGAAGATGGCGGACAAGATCTTGAACGACTATCCAGTGACAGCGGTATCCAGGTGCGGCAACGCTGAGTCGAAGTGTGGCGTTAATATTCCCCCAGATGTAGTTATCTTACCAGTGAGAAGCTCGTAGAGCGATCGCAGCGGCGGATACGCGCCGCTGCTCATTTTGAATAATTCGAAATACAGGCACTGGATCCAGTCGTTAGTACAGGAAGCAACGCCACCGATATCACGAACCTAGTCCAATTTATCTCCAACATGACCAATTGGTCCATAAAGCCGAACGCCATGAGATCCAGATCTGAATCAGTGAGTATTTTAAGCAAAGGCTGTGCGGGTAAGCTTAGGTCCGTCTTGAAATGACAAGGTTTCTGAACGACTTCGGGACTCCTGACGAGAGCGTAGCCGTTACTGGATAAAGAGGACGATAGATGCGGGGGGATAGCAGCGTACTACATCATTGAAGATCCGTCAGCATTAGCATCAGCGGCAAGGGTGAGACAAACATTGAAGTGTGGCGTAGAAAATCCGACAGACGTCTTGATCACAGCAGTGAAAAGCTCGCAACGCGAGCGCAGCGGTGGAAGCGCCGCTGTTCACTGCGTTGAACACGATACCACTTGCCCTGGAATAATACGTTAGCGCCGCCGTTTTGAAAGGACAAGGTAGCGTACCCGGAAAAGTTCGCCGTGCAAGCGTCCCAATACGTCCATAAACCGAATCCCGCAAGATCCAGATCGCCAACAAGGGCGAGAATTGCCGCATGGAAGGAATTTGGGCTCCATTTGATCGTAACATTGACAGTGAACTAACGGGAAACGTCAAAATTGAACGTAAAATTTAAACCAAGAATCCGCACCTTTCTTCAGAAAAAAAAAAGCCGGGCCGGCGAGGCCACCACGTGCTGTAGACACACAAAGCATCGTGGTTCCAAGAAATCGCATTGTTTGTGACTTGGCGAGTCCTTTGGGGGAGGCGGCTTCGCCGCGTCCGCTAGCAAATCCTAACGGAAAGGTATGACTTCCAGAATAGCGTAAAGGGTAGCGCTCAACGTACTGCATTTGATGGCGAGACGGCTCCCATCTGATGTTCATGAATCAGAAAGCAAACCCTTAAACGAACCAAAATGCGCACCTGGTCGAGAAGATCGCCATGGATGCGGCGCGTCTCCAGGACTGTGCCTTTGCAGACGAGAACGAAGCAAAGCCACTTCATGTAAGTGTTGGTGTTGATGACTGGGGCGAGGTGCCGGTAGGCATCGACAACGCCAGCCTTCTGGTTGACTTCGTGCTCATGTACAATGTTGGTATCGCGTCCAACGCCCTTGATCTAGCATCGTCATCAGTATTGCTGCCTTCATAAAACAAGTGAATTAGACATACATACTTCTGCACCATAATCTCCTCAAACTTGTCAAGCTGACCGCGGTCAGGCATATCCTCCATCTTCTGGTCGAAGAAAAAGTTGGCCATGCGCATCTGCACGCCACGATCGAGGTAGTCATCGCGAGGCATGATCTCCTGGAGTTTATCGAAAGCGCGGTATACAGTCATACACCAATATTTTAAGTTGTAGAGAGAGATGACCTAAGAATGAAGGTAAGAACACGATCAAAACCATGAAGGAATTTATATACATCAGTGTTAGCTGGTGGGAATTCCCAGAGGACTCCAGCAATTTGAGACGTGATGCGGGGTGATGGGGAAGACGAGCTTACCGCAGAACTTTGCGACAAGGTCAGGCGAAAGTGATGTTAAGAGGGAAAGAAGGAATGGGAGCTACTGACTGACGGCTGTTCATAGAACGAATTCAGGTCCCCGCCAGATGAAAATTACCGTGTGTAAGAGCTATTTCCGCGCCGATCATTCCCTTGCTGTACGACATGCTTGGAGAACGGGATGCAAGCGAGGAAGCGAAGACGCGACGGACACGTAAGAAGCACTCCAGATAAGGTAGGCGACGATACTAAGAACCCACGAGAAGACCATGACGCGACGTCGGGTGGACGAAACGATAACACGGCGTTGATATGGGATCCACCAGCTAGACGGGACTCACGGTGAAGGAAGACTTTGGATGTATCGCCGACAGATAGGAAAGTCCGTACATCCAGTGATACAGAGGCTGTAGTAGATGGAGGTCAAGATTAGAAAAAGTCAATGAGAAGGGACACACACAATGATTGAGAGGCACGCCTGAATGTATACAGCCAGACTCGGGCAGCGGCTCGTTGTGGACTGGGATATCGAAGAATCTCACTGTCCCGTTGTTGTTGCTGACAGCCACCCGTGGCTCGACGCTGCTCTGATTCGAAGAAGTCGTACTGAGGGACGTCAGGAGTAGCGAGTTGTTGATGGATCCGCGAATGTGATCGTCGTAGTGCCATCGTAGTTGACCGCGGCGGTGCCGTGACGACGACGGCGAGTAGCACGACAGGTGCATGTCCGCCTCCTGGCCACCTGCAGCAAGTAACGTGTAGTCCGTGCCCGGACTCATCATAGATGTTAACGTATTAAGCTAACGATGAGAAAACGACGATGAACGGCGCGTAAAGCCAAACGATCGCAACGGTCAGCGAGGGAGGCGATGTGAAGAAGGATTTTGTGAGCAATAGTGTCTAAGGACGGGCATGAACCATTCACAGAAGAGACCATGGTAAACCGACCTGTGGGCATGAATGCGCTGAGATACAGAGAGAGTGAGAGAAAGAGGGAGGGAGTACCAGTGGCTAACAAAGAAGAAAGAGCGACCATATTGCGATTGCGAATACGACGAAGCGCAGTGGACACCTATGGATGCTAAGAAAAAAAAGGCAAGTAAAGCAAAAGCGCGGGATAATAAGGAAGACGATCGTGAGAAAAATAAGTAAAAAAGGAAACCCGAAACGCACAGATTCCCGCTACCTCCTTGGTACTAGGTAGTGGGTCCCTAGATAGCCGTTAGTGTCTTCACTTTCTCTGCCAAAAAATCTGAAACCAATTCAGTCGCGTTCAGGGGGCTTCGCAAATTTGCACTGCCACTTTACGTAACTTCGCCACGCGACGATGCCCACCGCCACAGCCTACGGCAAGCCTACGGGATGCTCGCCTCTTCATTCTGTATTGGCTTCACTAATGGTCAAAACGACCGGCTTGCTCCGTCCTGCGTTGCCGCTGTCGCATTCCCGATGCGTTTGATGGTGCTTAATCTGTTGATCATCACAAATGGACTTCCTTCCTCCCGCTATCATCTCACTTCGTTAATATCGCTCTTTCTTGCAGCTCGCTACATTTGACACCGCATTTTAACGTGCTTACCGCTCTTGTACGTCAACTACGATTCTGCCGTTGTCGACGAGCTCATCAACCCGCTTTTCTCACAGCCTTTCTTGTCCCTCTGGTGCCTTCGTAAATGACGATGAACGCGGCGGATTCGGCGACGCTGTTGCCCCTCCGGCTGGACTGCATTTCCGTATGAGGAGATCGTCTTTCTCCACGTGTCGTTTGCTCATCGTGCCCCAGATTTCGACTCATTCTTGCCTCAGACCTCTGGAGTCGACAGTTACCACTCGTTTGTACTGACTGCCCTCACGCGTGCCACAGCGGCTTTGAAATTTTGGAATGCCCAGCTTTATCCTTTCACCGTCCATGGATACAAGCCCCATACCTACCGCAAGCGTCGTTACTCTATTTCGGAAACAACTTCCTCCTCGTCCTTCCTGACTACCCCCACCGCTGACGTGAAGCCCGACATCGACAACTACCTCTTCGACGACTCCTTCTCCAGCGTCCAGGCTAAACCGCTATATCCCGCCGTCGAAGCGAGACCCGCGCTGTCATATCTAGCGTTCGACGTTGATAGCTTGTCCCGCCACAATTGATCTTCACCTAGTGCGAATGGAGAGTGTCATCTCCTGATATTCCCGCTACCTTTTTGGTAGTGGGTAGATTCCTCAACGTCGGATGAAGATTACATTGAGGTTTCACCTGAAATCATACTTACCGCGGCACCTTCTACCCGCACTTTCCGCTGCTCATCCGCAGGACTCGATTTCGCCTCGGATCTTCTGTCGCTGACCGAGCGGAAGTCTTGTCTTATCACTGTTTTGGTCGACCTATCTTAAACATCCTATGGTTGGTCCGCAGTCAAACGGCGACGATGACCACGTCCATATTCACGACAATACACAATGACGACGGCCACAAGGTTGTCCACATCCCAGTGTTTCTTTCATGCTGCGCCCAATGTTGCCATTGTCAGGAGTCATCGATCTATCGTGCGTTTCCCCGAAACAAGCAATGGAGATGAAGGAGTGGAAACAATGCGAGCGAGCGACGGCGGCGAAGCCGTCGTCGGTCGGCGAGCTTTGTAGACCCAGCTTTGATGGTGGGATTTCATGGACGACTGTCATCCGTATGCCGAGGAAATGAAAGAATGCTATGGTGCTCTCAACGTCATTGCCTACGTTCTCGCCATTGCCTTCCCGATGCACTGAAAGCGTGACTGCTTATTCCGTTGATCGTCACTGTGTGGATTTCCTGCTCCCACCATCACCACACTTTGCTTCCTAGTTCTCTCCCTCTAGCCGTCTCCATTCGACACCGTCTTCAATATTCTGGTACGTCATTCCTGCGTTCTTCTCGCCGATGCGCTGGTTGACAACATTTTCAGACTCTCTTGCCTGAAAGCTGGCTAGCGCCCTCAACGTCGAGATGGTCGCTCTCGATGAATTGTGTGTCCTATGACGGCATTCATGGTACGTCCTCCTTACACTTCGCATACCCACTACTCACCCGGACAATAGTCTTTGATACTACGACTTTCAAAAGGCTTCGGGCGTTCTAATGGCGGTGGTCAGTACGCTGTCTGTGCACCTCAGTTATTCAACAACTTACCTTGCGATAGATGTCGAGACCATGCTTATACATGCTCACCTTCAAATTCACCTCTCCACTGTGAGTATCTCAACACACGCCTCAGTGTCGTAGTATTGACCTGCTATTCCCTGCAGGTTTCAATAGACTAGTATCTTTGCACATATCACTTTCATGCCCTAGCTGAGATGCGCGCACCGGGAAGCGCGCGCCGTAATTATACCCCACTGATGAGGGGAAGAGTCTCACCCAACTTCGGAAGAGTGAGGAGGGGTGAGACGAAGATACCCAGAGGTGGAGTACACTCTGCAGGCGGGCGGAGAGTATGTACATGGGAACACCTTCGGAAGATGCTCTCCCGAAGGATGACAGTGCGAAGACGCTCTCCGTAAGAGGATGGCGTGGAGATGCTTTTCAGAGGGAAGTAAGATGGCCCTCAATGAGATGGCGAGGGAGAAAGCCCACTCGGCGGTAGGTGGAGCCAGGAAGACATCTCAAGCCTGTTAGACAGGTTGAAGAACAGATAGCGAGACGTTGACAAGTAACCTTGTCTTTCGGGAAGAAAAGGAAGAATTGCCGTCGTCTCGCCAACGTGCAGGGGGGAACCGAGACATAGTCTCGATGTTTACATCAAGAGGAAATAAAGCTCAAAGCCTCAAACGTTCGTGACGGCGGTACCTTATCTCGGTCGTACCGGTCTCTAGCGATGACTGGTATGGTAGACTACCAGTAAACTACTTAAGATGAATGAGCATATTCTGTTACATGAGCCCCCCTTCACAAGCTGCCCTCACTCGCGCGCATTAGCGAGTCAAGCTAACAACGAGTCAAGCTCAAAATTTTCAACAGAGCTTGATTCGCAAGGTTTTAGCACCGGAACCGGCAACCAAGTTGGCAAAGGTATCTTCTTCATTGGGAAGTCAGTACCTAGGACTGCGCTAATTCTAACTAAATTTATCAAGTTCGCATTATTTTTTTGGACCGATTCCTGACTTTGAAGAGAGAAGCATCGGGAGCACTAACATTTTCCCGAAAGGCCAAAACGCGGGGAACGCGGAGGTAGCGGGCCCTGCCGTCCTGACGGCGTTACCCGCGTTATCGAATCCAAGAATCGATGACAATGAGAGGAAAGTCCAAGGAAAGGAAGAGTAATCAAGTCGAAGGGAAGACGTCCATATTTGACTAAAAGGGACTAGAAGGACAAGGGCGAGGGGAAAGGAACACCGTAAGAAGCGAAGAAGCGTCGATACTTACTATAACGGGCGTGCTTCTGTACCTTACAGCTTTCGTGCGCCAAGTGTAAAGGATACAACCGGGTCAATAAATTGCCCCGGAATCTTCATGATGTTTGTGGGGCATCATGATCATCACTGTGCTAGTCTCCCATGAGTTTGTATGGGCTCAAGCTGAGTGGCTCACGCCATTGTGGATGTATATCATGCGATCTTGGAGTCTCGGAATCTAGAGCAGCTTATGCTATCGCGCCAACCGTGTGGTTTGGACGTCTTCCAACTTCTCTGATATCCAGGACCTGCTTCCTTCTTCCATCGATTTGTCTGTACGTAGCAACGCAAAAGCCCCCGCCTAGGCTCAAGTCGTCGTCGCTCGCCAACAGTTTTCGATGGTATGCTTTCGAACGAGGACAGAAGTAAAATATCTGAGCTCCAGCGGCTCTATTCATTGATAAGCCTGAGTTCTAGTGCTGGCATGGCCGCACTCATCTTGTTGTCGTCACAAACACGTAGGGCGTCGAAGTACCAGAAGTTCTAGACGCGCCAAATTCACCACGCTGGATCTGACGCCACACGCGATCCGGAAGTGCTCGGTCGTGCTTGAGGGCCATTTGGGCTGCTTGAGGTAGAAAATAATATCGAACAAATTCCTGAAGATAAGCGTACGTGTAGGAAAATACAGGACAGCGCGAATGCGGAAGTTCAGGACAATGTCATCCCCGCCACCGCCTGCGATCCGCGCTGGCTCGTCGGATACCCCAACGTGACAGCTCTGCGCGCAGGCTTAGGTCCATGACCCAATGGGATCAGATATCACGTCGTTCGAGTCCGCTTCAGTAAGAGAGGTTTAAAGCTTTCGCGATTCTCTCGCACAATATCGCACAGCTTTCTTACTCTCTCTAAAGCACAGAACGTTCTTGGCAGAAATCTCGGGGTGTCCCCGTCGATGGAGGGATCAGGTTTCCTGCCTGGTCAGTTATAAACCAGTTATAAATGCAGGCGCCGTATTGGGTGACTTCCCGTAGCCATTTAGAAACGTAGATTATTTTCTAAACGCCGAAAGAGGCAGTCTGCCGAGCCCGGCGCCAGGGTACCAGCCTTCCCTGCACAAAATCTATTGCTGTGGGCTGCTTTCAGATTATACTCTGGAAGCACCCCCCTACCCCCTCCTCCAGAATAAAACTTGCTTTCTAGATGTCATCGTCAGGTTCCCGAAAGCACGGCACACACAGTGACGGGTCACTTCTTACATTCCCTTCACAATGTGAGCTCAAATTTATGGCCAACAGCTTCCTCAACAAGCCACCTACCTCCGAATCAAGAACGCGTCGTTTTCGAGTGGTTTTCCAGGATTTCCTTATGGGATTAAGACGTCGGCAGCACGGCAGGACGTTTATTGTGTTGAATTGCCATCTTTTCTCGATTGGCTTACGGTTTGTGTGTCTGGTTTCCTGAATTGCGGAGTTCGAATCGTCTGACATTCAGAAGATAATCTGCCTTTCTAAATCGCTACGGGAAGTCACCCATTGTTTCTAAAGGACACCAGTGAAGCAGCTTGTACGTTTAGTCGCTTCGAAACAGTGAAAGTTCAAATGGTTAGTGGTAATCTACAGACAGATGGGCCTAGAATGTGGATATTGCCAGTGGCGTATCCGATCGCTGATCAGAGATTTCACAAAGGGAACTGACTTTCGTCAAAGTGGATTATAATTACTACTCCGTCGTAAAGAAAGTGCATTTACACAATGCGAACTATGTAAGATGAGAAGACAACAAACAACACTCAGGTATAGTATACAATAATAATAAGTGTGCTATGGGGGGGAGAGAGCAGAAATAGAGTTATACAACAATGCGTGCAAGGTCGTGTAGGTGTGATAAATAACCAAATAGGAAGATATCAAGCAAATAGATCATCTAATAATTGCGTCCGATGATTCCCAGAACAGCTTCAGTCATCCCCCGGATGCGAAGAACCGTTCTGCGATTTCCAGGCTACGAAGACTCCCATGGTACGACTGAGTCTCTTCGTCACAGCAGGCAGTGGAGGTATCGAAAACGCCAGCGTGGTCGGCGATGCTGACGTTACACGAAAAGCAGGTTCCGGCCGACTGACACGTCCACGAACGAGCAGATGATCACTACTCGAATGCCCGTGCGATGGTAGCGGAGGGAATGTGTAATCATGACCGTCAGTGCCAGAAAACATGGAACTCGTTGGCCGAGAGCCCGAGTTAACTTTGTGTCTCTGCTCGTCCTCCCACCTCTGATACTTCTCACAAGCAGCATCAAAGAGTTTTCGCTCGGCAGTCGGTGTAGAGGGGAAACTAGACCACGAAAATCTGTCCTCGAGCTGCGACCCAAAAGCCATATGATCGCGCATATCCCTGTTCACGAAAGTAAGCTCAAGACTAACATGGATCATGAGATAAACTGACATGTCAAATCGGACTAGCAGACCCTCAAAGTCCTCTCTATTTAGCTCAGCAATTATGGCTTTAGGTCCAATTGGCTCTTTCCATCCAAGAGGCCTGTCAGCCAGGCTGTTCCTTCGACCGTGTGCCATGTCAACCGATTTAGACCGTTCTCGTAATGCAGTTTGTGCCGCTTCCTCTCGCCTTCTCCGCCGCAGACCTGCTTGGTACTCGACGACCCACTCCCACATTTCTTCCGAGCACGCCAAGATCTCGGTCGTACGCAAGGCCAAATGCAAGTTCAAAGTCCTCGTATCTATATGCAACGTCTTATTGGGGAGATGATTCTTTGGCAGACGAATCGGCGTAGTCAATGGCAATGAAGGGGTGGGGGGAACCTCCCCTATAGACATGCTTCTTGACGGCGGGAACTTATTCGAAAACGGTGAAGCTCTAGGAGAAAATCCTGCATATCTTGAATCATCCAAGGACACGAATTGTGACGTTCGATGCAAAAGATTACGGGCAGAAACCCAACGCTCATCGCCAACGTTGGTATCGATGGATAAGGGGGGCTTCTCCCGTAGTGGGGGTCTAGCGGGATGCGGATTAATGGCGTTTCTCGCCTCCTCATCCGGGTCGTCGTCGTCGTCAGAAAAGAACTCATCGGACCTCTTCGGGACTGTCTTCGGCTGAAGCGGAGGAAATGCAAACTGTATAGGAGGATGGGTTCGAACATCTGAAAGGTTCAGTCAGTAAGTATCTCGAAGCTGTAAAAGTTCATACCCGTGAAGTGCATATTGAGGTAATTCGGTAACAGAGATAGCGGAGACAGATTTATGAATCTCGAGGCCTGCATCTCCGTGTATATCGTTTCCAGCACCGTGTGATCTCTTGGGTTCACTGGTGGCCTTAAAGGACGCGTCAAGAACGGCGGAGGTCGAACGGTGCGTGGAGGGAAATCTGGCGTGGAAGGAGAGTGAACCGAAGGCGTCGCTATGGATAATCGCCTCGTTCGAGTCTCCTGGACCACCGCGTCTAATGAACCGGTATTGGGCGCTTGCAAAGAGATCGAGGATCCTGAATACAGCTTCAAAGGAGTCGGAGGAGGTTTGGTGGCGTCCATGCTGGCCGACAAGAAAGCCGAGGAATGTTTAGGGAGCGAGGGTTGTTTCTGTAGCGGCGAGGAGTTCACGATACTGGACATCGACTTCCGGGGCGCATGAGAGGCTTGAGTGATGGTTCCGCCATTCGAATCACTTCTATCCTCATCGGCTTCTACGATGGCAGTACTAGAGACAGGGAGACTCGGAGATGGGAGCATCGACGCTGGGGATGCCGACAAACTGACGGTGCTTGAGGAAGCCAATATCCTGGGACTGGATGTATCTACAGAGGGTGGAGACGCGTCCTCTGATTTTCTGGCACTTATCCCAGAATCATAGAGAGACGTCGGCATGGTCGAGTCGGTATCACCGTCATCGCCGTCTTGTTCAGAGCTTCGCGTCACGTCGGAATGCGGTATCGAATTTGCCGAGCGCCGCCTCACTTCATCAGTCGATTTGGAATCAGAGCCAATGTCGCTCTCATCATCCGCTTCGTCTGCGGCACGACCAGGAAAAAACAGATCTTCCTCAATCATCTTAACGGAAATTCAAAAGTGAGTGCTTGTTTGTAACATTCATCGAGATCGCGCTTACCTCGAAAGCCCCTCCAGGTTTCAACACGCGAATGATCTCCTCAAAAAGATGATCCCACTACAGGTAAATGAATGAGCGCAGAATGACACCATCGATTGATCTAACAAACCTTGTCTTCAGGCACTCCCAACGCTATTCGCTTGATATGACTATGTGTTGAGATATTCAGTGTTTATTTGGGGTCGGGAGAGCCTGTACGCACACATAATCAAACTCCTCGTTTGGGAAAGGCAGAAATTCCAAACTAACAATGGTTCTCATCAGAACGCGTACTCTGATTGATTTGAACGACTCACAAATTTCCTTGCGTCCACGTAATGCGCTGCGCCAGGTCTATTGACCCGACTCGGTGAAGGTCAGGATGTAGAGGGACGATATCCAATCCTGCGAATCGCGTCATGATCAACTCCACAAACCGAGAATACAGTGATCATACCCACGAAGCTACAATCTCGCCAAATGCGGGCGCAATTGAGAATCCAAGCGCCTGTGCCTGTAGCATGCGACTATGAGTACGCCCTCTCGCAACGAGAGCGAACACGAACCACAACCAATATCGAGGACCTTTTTCGGAGGCTCTTCAAAGACGTGCCAGGTCATACTGTCGCATATCTGCTGACAAAAGGATGTCTCCCAGACGTCTCTAGAATAGACCGCCACCATCATCAGTAAATCGAAGCTAACCGGAAAATATAGAAACTCCACGGCAACTCCCACACCCGCAGAACAGGAACAGAGAAGCGACACTCACAGGTCCAATACGTCCCGCTCGTAGCTTCTCGGATATGGAACTTCATCCTTCCCAAATGGATGGTGTTTCCTCCCACCCATGAT
>QLPD01008038.1:0-54887 GCA_003314085.1 Hymenopellis raphanipes | reverse complement strand
ACAAAGTTGCTTCCTAGGACCTCGGAGCTTAAGGCGGTGACATACTGCGGCCCAAAAACGATGACGAGTGATTAGCGGCCGTGTCATTTGACGAGGCAAAACAGACAACCCGTTCCCTCGCACTGTAGGCCAGGTCAGCGCGTTTATCTGTAACCGGAGTTTGGACATACGGGAGATGTTCCAACAGGCCGCCCATGTCGGTGCTAGAGAGATGCATACCAAGTGGGAGAGACACCGAACGGGGCTGAACGGAAACTCGAATGTGCATGTATAGACGCGATTGCCTGTCTGGGAGTGATTGCCATCATAAAAGTATCTGCGTAAACGCCGAGGGAAAGCAGTGACTATAGATGATCAGTTCAGTGTATGGAAAGGAAAAAGATAAAAAAGGACGTATACGAGAGTGATATCCCTTGAAGTATTGCGCGTGATACATTCAGACTCTTCGCCTGACCATGCAGGTGAACATCCTGACGCGTGAATTGATAAGAAGATCGCTCACAATTAAAACTTCAAAGAAGAATGTTCACTGGCAGTTCGTCTTGCAGGATATTCCGAATAGAGAATGGTGGGCAGTAGGACCTGGTAAGTATATGAGTACGCACAGTGTCGGGGAATGAAAGAGGGACACGATTACCTTCGATAATCAAGATTGAAGGTTGTCGCGAATGAGGGTGTGCATGTCGCCAACACGACGCGACAGGAGAAACTACATCGCCGAGCTTGCGAAAGTATCAGGTGAAGAAGGCGAGGCGACTCAAAATAACAAAGATGGCGTCAGGCGGTCATTGAATTCGATGACACGATCCTACGCATTCACTGACAGACATCTACAGAACGCCGGTGAATGTCTCAGGTTCCGGACATGTATGCGAATGGACTCCAAACGCACCAGGCCATAAAGACCTTCCTGGCGACTCGAATCTATTTGCATATCCCCTGCATATCCCCGTAGTAGACCCACCCGGGCTTGCACGGCGTGGGGCCTGGGTGGACGAGTCGGGCTTCCCGGTAGCGACGAGAGAGAGAGAGAAGGGATACCTCATGACTCGATGCTGCCAGTCTGTTTGTTACCCACTTGACCTACGACAGATTTAGACGCCGAGAAAAGACAGAGCGTCAATCAATACACACGTCGTTCCCACATTCGACTGAGAAGTCATGTCAATAAGGTCCTAGGTACTAGCAGCGCGCTATGTAGCGAACACGCACCCTGGAAAAGTAGGGTGAGAGTGAGGAGACGGCGTGACTTCCTAAAGGTAAAACGCACGCATCGTTGCGCTGGTTTAATTTCCACGAAAAATCGTGCGTTGCAGTATGGCATAACACCACTTTGGTGCGTATAGCAGGCGGAATGTAGGACGACATGATAGTTCGGGACAAGAAGGAAACCGGGCCGTCATACCGTTGACCCTGCAAGTTAGGAGCGACAGGGCCACTTTGCGCCACGCTTTGAAGCGAAAGGTACTTGATTAGCATCGCAGTTCGTATTCGCCGGTCCAGAACATGATGTAAATAGAATACAGCTTCCAAACCCCGCACGCTCGGTCCGGCACGTTTTATCTGCTAAGATAGCAGAGCGACAGTATCATTATGATCATGTACGTACGATGGTGCGTCCCGATAGCAATGATAAGTACGATAGCAAATGAAGTGAGTGATTGTAACAAGTTATGGTTGATGCTGTTGACAACCACCCACGCTTGATCTTCCGCTGTAGCTCCAGGTCTTCCTTTAATGGTGCTTGCATTGATTTCGGGAACAACATCACAGCCAGGCCACAACGTGGCGATATATTAAGTAGATACTAAGGGGAAGCAATGCCATAGAAAGGCCACAGATGACGAATGCGTATAATACAGTAACACAATGATTCTGTCGAACTCCAAGAGCAACAAATTTTACTCCTTGTTGAATCGGGGACTACGTCGCTTGACCGGCGCCTCCCCATCGCCAGAACTTGGGAGAGAGGACTTCTTATTCTTTGCTGCTGTCTTCCGAGAAACTGCAGCTTTGGATGTCGACGGAACTTTCAAGAGCGCTTTTTTAGTGGAGGTGCCACTGGTCCGCTTGCCCATGAGTTTCGGTGGCGACTTGATGGTGACTTGCTTGCCACCAGAATCTTGACTTGCACACGCTGTAAGGCTTACCGGCGGGAGGAAGTGAGGGGGGTCTCTTCGGGCTACAGGCGTGATTCGGTTCGGAAAGTCCCTTCCTGTAATGGTGGCGCCCAGCCACGATATATACACCGGTCGTATCCGTAACAGATTAATTTCGTCGCACAGTCTGACCAAGTCTTGCATGCATTTGAGGTGGCTCTGGTCTGCTGGACCACGAGCCATGAATTTCATAAGCGACGTGAAGAGGAAGCAGGGATGAATGGTCGTCCGAACACGAGGAAAGTTCTCCAGCGGAAATGAGTAGACAACATTATCCACTCGCCACTGGCAGCCATCAGGCGGCGACAAACAAAGGAACGTGTAGTCATATTCGCGCTCGGGAATTGCCTATATGAACGCTTTAGTACTCCGGGTAAGCATGACTCGAAAGCGAAAGAAAGTACCTCCGTGAAAGCAGTCAAGTTGTAAGTTCCCTTTGCGTGGTTATCGGTATACAAATGCTTGATCTTTTCAAGGATTTCCCGGGAAGGTAAGAGTGCCCATCGCGCGCCTTTCAGAAGTGAGGTCATATCCTCTGGGACTACGGATATGATTAGCAACTGCGTTCAAGTTCATGCAGTCAAAGAGATCGTACGCTTAGTAACAAGCAATTTGGAGTCCTTGTATCTATCCATGCCACCTCGTTCTAGTCCTAGACAATATTCTACTGTGTCCAGCTGAAACGACGTGAGCATGGGTGATATTGGGTAGCAAAATGACGCACAGCGGCATTGGAGGCAATAAACGAATAACGTTTAGGAGTCGGGCGGAGTAGCGTTGTGATTTGTTCTAATGATATGACGGCAGGCATCATATACAGAGGGGGATGAAGGTCGTCAATCAACAAAGGAGTACGTGCCTGTAACTTGTGCCCATGTCACGTGGTCGGTGCACCGGCATTCTATCCAGATTCTATCGGAGGTCTTGTCAAATTCGCAAGTCATCCTGCCGGGGAACAACGCACGAAATAAAAGGTAACGAGATGTCTGTCAAAAGGCAGCTCTTGCCACTGACCGTAGACATCCGGTCGACGCATTGGAAGAATGAAAAAATCACAAATGTCATAACGAAAGAAAATAGAAGCTGCGACATGATAGCAACGTGATCGCGAGATATAAACAATAAGATGTTGTACAGTTCATAGGAGAGCGACGTAAAACAGGGTGAATAAACATGAGAAAGACATATTAACTTTGAGCAAACCGCGGGCTACGTCGCTTCAAAGGCACTTCCTCCTCCACAGAAGTCATGGACGACTGTGAAATCTTCCTTTTTCTAGCCAGTGGTTTCCGAGAACCCGCTGCTTTGGAAGAAGGAGGTGCTTTGAGGACTGCCTTCTTGGCGGAGGCACCAGACCGCTTGGAGGTAGTCTTCGGTGGCGATTTGATTTTAACGCGTTTATTGCTAGCTGGCCGACGAGTCGTAGATTCTTGGCTACTAGGTGCTGACTGTTTGGGGGGTGGAAGGTGCTCCGGACGATCTGGTCGCGCAAAGGGCGTTATTCGCTCGGGGAACTCCCCCGTACCGAGCAACCAAGACACGTACACCGATCGGATACGAGTGAAGTTGATATCGTCGCAGATGTCTACTAGGTCGCGCATAGGTTCAAGGTGACTGTCGTCCTTCGGACCGCGGACAATGAATTCCATGATAGACGGGAAGAGGAAACAGGGGTGGATCCTTGTTCGCACAGGAGGGAAGTCGTGGAGAGGAAATGGGTAGTCCACGCCGTCCACGCGCCATTGGCAACCACTGGGCGGCGCGAGACAGAGGAATTGATATTCGTAATCATCTTCAGGAATAGCCTATACGAACGCGTTAGGCTTACCACACGGCAGAAAACTATGGAAACTACCTCGAGGAATTGAGTCCGGTTGAAGGTTCCATTATCATGATTGCGCATGTAGAGATCTTTCATCTTTTGTAGAATGTCCGGAGGCGGCAGAAGGGTCCATCGTCCGTCTTTGAGAAGCGATACCATGTCGTCCTGGACTACACGAAGTCTGAACACTAGCGACAGATGTAGAAGACCATGCGTACGGGTGGTAATAAGCAGCTTGGGATCGACCTTGTCTATCCCTCCACGCTCCAAACCGAGACAATATTCGGTGCAATCCAACTGCGATGACGCGTGAGTATAGACACTTGCTGAAGAGGATGGAGACAAACATGAACATTCGATGGTACGAACGAGTGGCGTACTAGTTTAGGATGTAGTTGTGTCGATATTTGTTGTAAAGAGATGGACGGAGGCATAGCAGAAGACAGACTACGATTGGGATGACGGTGCGAAGTCAACCAGGTACGTGACTGTCACTCACATGACACATCTTTCTTGACCCTGTGGCTCGTGATACGAGTCCTTCTTTGCCTTTTGTTCCCAAATCACAGTTGTCCACACGGATACATTACGTGAAAGCGGCCGACCCTCTTACGAAGCAACGTCAGACGGGGTGCGGAGGGCCAAAAAAGACACGACTCTCGCCATGGACATTGGACATCTCTTTGTCTGGATTGGCATGCATGCGCGACTATTTCCATCGGCTAGTGCGCATGTTGGTGCGAGCGCTATCTCCGTTCTGTTTACGGAGTGATTCCTCACAGGTACTTCCACGGTTAGACTTCCCTGTGTGTGTCCATGTCTGTTTCTGGTAAACTTCTTTGTTCGAAGTCTTTCCGACAATCCACGACTTATCTTCCCTGTACGGCTCCATTCTTCCTCAAGGCGCTAACCTGAGAACACGAACGCGTATAAACAGAGCGGCCGTCTTTACCCTCCCTCACCACAAATGGTGCGCCTCAAAGCTCCAAAACCTCCCCCCTCTGTCGATCCTGCTGCGCCAGCCCGTAACACTAGATCTAGAGCCCGAGCTCGTCCTGCTGAACCGCCGGCGCCAGTCTATATTCTGCAGGGTGACGATGACTCTGACCCTCGCACGCCCGAGCAGCCCAAGCGCGCTACACGGGGAACGCATCCTACCCCACTCGTTTATCTCGACGGTGACATGCCGCGCAGAAGAGCCACCAGGTTACGAGCGATTTCTGTCGCCTTTCATCAGGACTTCTGCGAGATCTCGCATTTTCCAAACTCATGCGCCGCAGTCAAAGGATGTCATTGCCTTCCGCACAGCTGGATGGGCGATAATTCTAAGAAGCTGGTGGGTATCCCAATTAAACATTTATACGACACTGACTAACTTGGTTTTTTTAAGATGCGCGCTTTGGAGTACCAATTTGGCTTCCGATACTCTAAATCTCTCAATTTAGACACTCGGTGGAATATATTCCTTTGTAAGCACTGACTATTATTTCGGCCTGTAACGAAAGTGATTCCAAAGTCCTTCACAGTGAAGTCCGACTATCACGACTACCTCGACGGCAACGGACTGTTTTTTCTTCCACTCTTGCGTATCCTTAACAGGATTGAAGAATGGGCTCGGAAAAACTCCGATCTTCCTCTGGGGAAGAAGATACTGTTTACAACGGTAAATCGGCCGGCTTCATTTTCGTGTCCCACTCTCACCTGTTTCTGTTATCATGTAGGCGCTGCCGATGCCCCCAGACGGATGGCCATACATGCTTGTCAACCTCAATTTGCCCCACTCGCATGTGATTGTTAGAAAAGTTCTCGAGAGCATCGTGGAGGACAGTAAAACGCGCTGGAAGGATACCATTAACAGCGCCACATACGGTCATCCATTCACGGACTTTCCCATCATCCACAGTCACGTCCATCCTTGCTACGTTTCGCTGAACGCGTGGGATAAGCTCAAGAATATCCGCGCATATCCCACTCACTGGCTGCCTGAGCAGAAGAAGTGCGCTCGGCTTGTGACCACGATCGCTGAATTGTGCATTAGCCAGACGCCACCGGAAAACTTCAAACCTAATCCCAAAATCACGGCCTCCATGAGGAGATTACGTGTAACGCAGCAGGTACGAGCCGCCCGCGACTCCGAGGAGCAGGCAGAGTCCGACGACGAATCGTCAACGCCACCCCCTGAACAGGCCCCTACAGCCATCGACTCCTTGCCTATTACGGGCGCAGACGATGAAGAGGACCCCCCAGAGTCATCTAGTTCAGAACTGTCCACTCCATCGCGCAAGCGCCCAGTGGCAGGACCTTCCCGTCTTCCCGCGGGCCGGCCTACAAAGCGCGCGCGACGGTAAGCTCGACCCTCTCGCTGTTGATTAGTACGACAGTTCGATAGCGAGGACAATTATGTACGGTAAGGCCTAGTAGAATAATTGTAATGATAATAGAACGCGATAGCCATACATTGTATACACATCATCGGGCGTGAAGAAAAAGTAACGGACACAGCCGCACGTGTAGTTTCGTCCAGCCTGTAGAGGCAAGCAAGGATTAGATTCAAGTTAGAAGAACTGTTCAAGTTTAGAGATGTTCAGTGTCTGTGGGCCATCCACTGTCACAGTACCACTCACGGCCACGTCCTCTCCCTCCTAGGTTTTTTGCCGACGTCCTGGCGAAATCGTAAGTCAAGCCACATGGATGGGTTGATGTCCATTCATCGCGCCGTTGCATTGCCGCTACAAGACGCAGATGGGATCACCCTAGTCGTAAGTACTTGCGAACATTGTTGCAAGATCTGAGGTCACGTCGCTCAACGTCAATGGGCTCCATACAATAGTATATCTGTGCATTGTTTGTGGTTTTACAATCAAATGAGAGATGTATTTTAATTTTGAGCTAACCGCGGGCTACGTCGTCGCTTCAAAGGCACTTCCTCTTTCGCAGAAGTTACAGCCGGCTCCGAAATCTTCCTTTTCCTGGGCGGTGGCTTCCGAGAATCCGCTGTTTTGGAGGAAGGCGTAGCTTCTGGGACTGCCGTCTTGGCGGAGGCACCAGTTCCTTTGGAGATAGTCTTCGGTGGCGATTTGACTTTAACGCGTTTCTTGCTAGCAGGTCGACGAGTGGTAGACTCTTGGCCATGAGGTGCTGACTGTCTGGAATGCAGAAGATGCTCCGGTCTATCTGGTCGCGCGAAGGGTGTCATTCGCTCGGGGAAATGCCCCGCCTCCAGTAACCAAGACACATATACGGATCGTATCTGAGTGAAGTTGATGTGGTCGCATATGTCGACGAGATCGCGCATAGGTTCAAGGTGGCTCTCGTCGTTTGGACCGTGCACAATGAATTCCATGAGCCACAGGAAGAGGAAACAGGGGTGGATCCTCGTTCCCAAGAGGGAAGTCTTGAATAGGAAATGGGTAGTCCACGCCATCCACGCGCCATTGGCAACCACTGGGTGGCGAGAAACAGAGGAATTTATATTCGTAATCATCTTCAGGAATAGCCTATACGAACGCGTTAGGCGTATAATACGGCAGAGAAACTGTGAAAACTACCTCGAGGAATTTCGTTCGGTTGAAAGTTCCATTCTCATGATTGCGCATGTAGAGGTCTTTAATCTTTTGTAGAATGTCCCGAGGCGGCAAAAGGGCCCATTGTCCGGCGTTTAAAAGCGGGACCATGTCGTCCTGAGCTATACAAAGTTTGAACACTGGCCATAACTGCAGAGAACAACGCGTACGAGTGGTGAGAAGTAGTTTGGAATCGACATTTTCTATCCCTCCGCGCGACAATCCCAGACAATACTCAGTGCCATCCAACTGCAATGACGCGTCAATACAAATGATTGTGGACAAGCATGTTAACGAACTACGGCTCTCGAGGGTACGAACCAGTAGCGTACTGCTTTGGAATGTAGTTGAGTCGATATTTGGTGCAAAGAAATTGACGGAGGCATAGAGATAGATCAGTGGCAACTATTGAGAGGAAGTGGTAAAGTGCAAACCACGAACAAAGAGGCGAGTCACCACGTGCTCCGGGACCTGTTTCGCCTGGCGCACGTGCCTTCAACAAGAAAGACTTTTTGCACCCTACCGTCACAGAAAGGCTTCGACGCTAGTCTACGCGCGCGGCTACTTCCTCCCATATCCCACCATTTAGTCGTCCGATTGTTCTCATAATATTGAGACACTTTTCTTGCCTTTGAACGCAATGTATTTCAAGGGAAATGTCAGCTACTTTCCCCCGTCATGCTTTTCTTTGCCTCACGGTCACCATTACACCCCCATCTATGGCGTCTCCGTTCACGTTCAAAAAGCTTGCTGATTGGGAGTGTCGTACTTGAATCCCATACAGCTTGCTCGTTCCCTACGCCTCCACGCATATGCATCCCCTGCCCTTAGACAATCCGAGGAACAGCGAGACCGTTGCGCATTCGGAAACCATGCACCTCGGAACCTGGCCGATTGGTGTTCCTGTTGTATCACGACTTTCGCCATTATACGGAGCGTGAGCGTATGATCTTGACTCTTTCACTCGCTGCTCTCGCGATTTCTGCAGAGCAGCATGGATGCTAGACGACTTCATTATAACTGGAGAGAAGCTCAAATCAACACTGCCATTTTCGACGTCACCCCAGGTTTCAGAAGCGCGGACTGATACGAAGATGATTATACGTTGGACATACCTCCGTCGCGTCTTCTGTAACCTGTACGCGAATATTCCGGACGTTATATGTGGGTAAGTCGCTCTGGCATTCTTGTAGCGGCGTTCGCTGATGCTTGGGGGTCAAAAGCTGGGCAATATCAACGGTCTCTGCTCTTGGGGAATGGGACAGGAGTGCATATGATATCCTGGACCTTGAAGACCGAGGCGGCGAGTCTTCGAGCTTCATCCATGAGCAGTTTGGCAAGTACACACGCTTTCCTTATCGATCAATAACGCCGCATTTCCATACTCACAGGTGCCCCGTGGTTAAGTTGATCGCAGCGTCCGACTGTTACGGTACTTTCGCAAGTTGGTACAATCGGAAGGTCGAGAGGTCGAGCCTCTCCGGGGTAGCTATGGAACTTCGCGATGTCTTTTGGCTTCGAGTCTTCAACTGCTTTATCTATTTCGGAGCTCGTGATTCTAACGCAGGTACTCCACTACTTACTTCCAGGACTCCACGGACCACTGCCGCCGTCCCAGATCCGGCACTGTCTACCAGGAAAAGATAATTACTTACCGAAGAAGTATCGCGCACTCTACATCATCAATGGATGCGCTTACATGTATACCCACCTCTTCGTGGACTGCCACCGTCACATTGAAAATCTGTCTCTGTCCATGTCTATGTTCCGTCTCGGGCCCATTAAGTATTCACGTATGGCACTGCGGATCGAGGACGCATATCTCAACGGATGCGCGCCTCACTCCGCCATATCAGTTCCTTTTTGTTTTTTTCTCAATTGCCTTTCCCGCTACATCAAAACACCGTGGACACATTCATAACAATACTCGCTCTGAATCGAGGACACGTATCCTAACGGATACCGCCCCAATCATTGCTGGAAATAACTGTTTTTGCTCCCCGACTCCCTCCGTATGGCGTAAGTATAAATTGACACAAGTTCAAAGCTAGCTACTTAACTGTTCACCAGGAAGAGAAGGAATGAACAGGTAACATGGAGGACACATGTCTTGTGCTCCTGGTGGGAGACCAATGTTTGCTTGCTTTTTCGTTCTTACTACCTTTAACCACCCACCAAAACGTTGACACATCATGACCGCTGTTCCTGTTCACCCCCGTTATACTCGAATCGCACTGCAAATCAAGGATGCGTGTCCTAACGGATACCACCTCAATAAATTCTTGGGAGACTTTTTTCCCCCTCCAACTCGCAGAGAAAGACTTCTACGCTTGTGGCTCAGTGCTTCAGACCAGATTCTCTGCCTTGCGGGAACATATGTTGACGTCGAGAGTGTACACCAGTATCTCGCGAGAGGACATATGCCGCTTGTGTTCGCTGGGGTATCATTATCTCATTACGGTGTGGAGATGAACTTGTCGAGTCGGTTCCTACGCGGTCTTGCGGCTATGCAAGTGCTGGGTATTCCGTCCGGGGTATTCTGCGTCGGAGTCATAGAAGACGGAGCTAGTCCGACTCCGGAGCAGGCACCATGTCCGCCTATGTCTACACATTCGGATCCTCGGCCTCCACTGAAAACTTGGGCAGATTCAAAATCCACGAGGATATGATGATGGGGTGTGTCGTGCAAAGAATTTCGGTAAAGGATCAAGTGTTATCAGATGTAGGAGGACATTGCTTGGTCGCAAGTCGACAAGCGGAGTTGAGTGGCAGGCATTGGTACGTAGCGTTCTGAACGAGCACGCGACCTTATATTCATGGTCGCAGCGCGACGTGGACGGGGGTGTGGTGACCGTTTTCCGGAGAACGACCCGGGGTTTCGATTCCGCCATTTCCTGCGTGAGCGTAGCGTGTCAGATCATGTCTGTCAGAGATCTATGGATTGCTTGGGTTTTTGGACCAGTCGCGTCGCTCTGTTGCTTTCCCAAAGGCAGAGCGCCACACTTGCCCCGACCGCCACGTGCCCCGTGGCTGAGTTGGTCACAGCGTCCGACTGTTAGAATCTTCGTAAACGAAGACATCGGAAGGTCGAGAGTTCGAGCCTCTCCGGGGCAGCTGTCGCGGCCGGGATGTTTTTGGTTTAAATTTCGAGTCTTGGATCTGATTCCTCACATCGCAGTGTAGGGTGGCGCAGTAAACCTCCCGGGGGTGTTAGTAACGGTATAATACCGGGCCCCCGGGAGGCCATAGTTTTGAAACCGTTACTAACGGTTTCGATACCGGCACGTGTTTGGGACACGTGATGTGGCGCAAGCGGCGCGCCGCCCTGGTCCCGCCTCTGCCCCGCCACTCCTAGCTTGTTCTCAATGCCGGCGCGTTGTCACGTGAAAAATCACGTGCCGGTATCGAAACCTACCTGCCAACCCCCGGAGGTTTCGATACTGTATTGATACCGTTAAAAACCGCAGTAAACCTGAGGTGTATCGAAACCTCAGGTTTACTTCACCACCCTATCGCAGTGTCCGTCTCACACTCTGGATCATCGAGCACACATCTCTCAGCGGATGTGCACCTCACTTCTCCACTGTTGACCTCTCTGTTTTTTTCCCTATTGCCTTTCCCGCCACACCAAAACGTCTTTAACACATTCATGCAATTACCCGCTCTGAAACGACGACCCGTCTCCTACCGGATACCACCCTAATACTGTACTGTTCACCAGGAAGAGATGAAATGAACGCAACATACGGAGGACACGTATCTCACCGGATACATGCCTTATTAGATCATAAGGTTGGACCAGTGCTTTTTGCTTCTTACCACCGTTGGCACCAGACTAAAATGATAACATGCATGTACAGCATCACTTCCAAACGATCCCCAGACTGACCTTGATCTTCTGTCCATGTTCCGCCCCGGGCCCAGTATACTCGAATCGCACCACAAATCGAGGACACATGTCTCACTGGATGCGCGCCTCGTCCCTGTAGACGTCCATATCTTTTTCGAGGCCACATATCTCAGCAGATGCGTGCGTCATCATGTCATAGGTTTGACTGCTTTTTCACTCTTAGGACCGCCATGCCTGCCCCCATCCAAACGTTGACACATCATGACCCCTACTTAGTACTGAACTGCTCCAACACCACCGTTCCTGTTCACGCCCATTAGCCTCGAATCACACTGCAAGTCGAGGACACGTATCCTACTGGATACGACCTCAATAAACGCTGCCACAAGGCTGTCCTCGATGTTTTTCCCTCCTCCTCCGATCCGATTAACTATCAATTACAGCAGCATCACTATGTACTTTCAACCTCCCATTACACTCAAAGATCGAGGACACATGTCTCAGCAGATGTGCGCCTCATCCAATAGTGTCCACTCATCACTTTTTCCTCCAATCGCCTCCGATCTTCCGCACGCTCATTACTTATGTACTTGGTAGATCCCGGATTGAACGTGGACTGCTCGTACTCCAACCAACGTCGCGAAGTTGGAAATCTGTCCCGATTATACTCCAATGGCACTGCAGATCGAGGACGCATATCTCAGCGGATCCGGGCCTCACTCAGCCATTGAAGCGTCTGGCAGTTTTTTCCCTATCCGGGTCCCCTTTCCCACCACATTAAAACGCCAACATTCATGCAAGTAAGTACTCGCTCTGAATCCAGGACACGTATCGTAACAGATACCACCCTAATAGTCTCTCGGTTATTTCGTTTTTCTTCTTCTTCTCCCTCCGGACTTAGGATCGCCTTGCTCATTTCACCCAAACGTTGACACATCATGACCTTTGATTCTAGACCGAGGACACGTATCCTAACGGATACCACCTCAATGAACGCTACAGAGAATATGCTCTTTTTTCCCTTCCTCCCGACTTTCAACACGGACAGCTTGCTCGTATTCCAACGCTGCATTGAAAATCCATCCCCGAAATGCAATGTTGATCGAGGACACATCTCTCAGCGGATGCGCGCCTCACTCCGAGGCTCCTCCATTGCGGGTTCAGAGGTTGTTGTAATTTTTTCCCTATCGCCTCTCCCACCACACCAAAACATCGTTAACAAGTACTTACTCGCTCTGAATCCAGGACACGTATCCTAACAGATACCACCTCAATAACTGATCAATGATTGTGGTTTTGCTCTCTGACTCCCTTCGCACATAGCACGAGTTCAAAGAGAGGTAACTGTTCACGACGGAAGAGGCGAACCGAACAACATGACACATGGAGGGCACGTATCTCAGCGGATGCGCGCCTCATATACGTACATTCTGGATCGCTACTTTACCCTTTTCCTCCTACCACCTTTCTTATCACCCAGAAAAACGTTAACGTGCCATGAACCCAGATCTACTGCTCGCGCTTGTCCATGACCGTACTCCGTTCACACTACAGTTTGCTCGATTCCCACTGCAAATCGAGGCCACATATCTCAGCGGATATGAACATGGCCTCATCCAGTAAACGCAGTGTTTCAATTACTTTTTCCTTCCAAGTTACCGCCTTTGCCACCACAACAAAACACGTACACATTACTTCCTGACTAGACCGCATAAAAAATCTGTACCCATTACAACCTCAAATCGAGGACACATATCTCAGCGGATGTGGGCCTCACTGTCATCGAAGAGCCTTCGGCATTTCAATCCCTTTTTCCTCTTCCACAAACATATAAGTACTGGGAGATCCCAGATTAAAGTTGGCCTGCTCATGTTCCAACACCACGCCGAGAACCTATTCCTCCTCCGCTTATCGTACGAGGACGCGTATCCCAACGGATACAACCCCCATTGAAATTTGTCAGGCATTTTTGGCAAGATTTTTGGGCTCCCCAACGACATGCACATACGTATAAATTAGCATTACTATACTAATAGATACACTCGAAAATCAAGCAGCAATAGAAACCAATAATCCACAGCGAGCAAGCACAAAAAGCTAGTATGTAATGTACGTATATATGTAATCCAATAAATCAACGAAAGACCAAGACCAAGGGCAAGAGGCATGTAGTTATAACGCGACACCAATCTCTGCGTTGACTGTCCGATCCTCCTCATCCTCATCGTAAGCCAACATCGCCTCTTCCTCCTCCTCGTGCTCCTCCAACCTTACCCCCAACTGCCTCCGCTCCCTCTCCTCCCTCACCCTAAAAATCACATCCTTCAGCTCCTCCACAACCTCCACCGGCTTCCTCTCTTGCCTCTCCCTCTCCCTCTCTCTTTCCCTCTCCCTATTCTCCCTCGCAGCACGTATCCTCTCCTCCCTCGACATCGCACTCCTTTCCCTCGTCCACGCCAGCTTATCAAGCCCCAAATCATACTCATACACCTCCTCAACCCCAAGCTCCATCTCCTCCTCCCTAGGCAGAAGCACCGGATGCTCAATACCAGCAGAAACCAGCACCTCCTCAAGCTCATGGTGATCCAAACTGCTTTCCTCTGAAACCGGACCATTGTCGAGACTCGGCACTGAGCCTAGCGAAGACGGCCGAGACGAAGACGACGACGGCGCAGGCGGTACAAGCGCTTCCACCAAACACGCCCTCCCGCGCTCACATTCCCTAAGCGCCACACCAAGCTCGCGCCTCAGCCGGTCATACGCCTGTATCGCAGCATTCGGCTCCGCGGTATCCGGCTGCTCGTGATGTAACAACGGCGCACACGACGAATCCGACGCGTCCGACTGCACTCGTCTATGCCCTCCCCTCAGAGCACCCACTACACCCTCCAGCTCCCCACCCGCAGCCCTCATCGCCTCTCGCATCTTCTCAACATGCAGCCCGAACCGCGCCATCCGCCCAGGCATCGGCGCATACCCGTCCATCTCTCCTGAGTCCAGATCCAGAGTCAAACTCGGCGGTGTGAAATCGATTTGACCCGCCGCCCACCGCCGTGACACCTCTCGCGAATGCACACTCGGTCGGCCTAATTCCTCCTGACCCTGCTCATGCTCAGCGATAGCTTCACCTAGCCGTGCTGCTGCATCTGCGAGAGCCCCAGTAAGCAACGACATGACACTCCGCACATCCTCCCAGTAATCCTGCAGTCCTTCGTCCGTGAGCCGTAAAGCAAGCAGATGCGCCGCCGTGTACCGCTTCGCTGAAAGAGCCGCGGACAAAGACGCCTGCAGCGCAGAAAGTCGCGGGGGTTGAATGAAGTTCGGGCTCATAGGAGAGAGCTGCGAGGAAAATCGTCTCCGTCGCTGGAGATCCAACGCGTCGAGTCCAAATACCTCGCCATGATTTCTGATATCCTTCAACGGATCCTCGCTCTCGTCTTCCTCCTGTAGTGGCGTCACAGGCGCACTACGACTAGGGGAATGCATAGGACCCAGCAGCGACGTCAATTCTGAACGTCGCTTGCCATTCGGGGACCCATACCAAGAACTCCGTTTCCCGCCCCACGTCGCGCGTTTAGCCTCCATCGCAGTTTTCCGTGTCAACGTCGGCAACGACACAGGCCTCTGCGGGCTCGCGGGGGCATACATCTCGCTTAGTTGCCGTAATTCGTCCGGGGACGTCAGAGCAGCAAACAGCGGGCGAATATTGTCGCATGCGGTCTGGGTCGTGTGCAGCGTGGATTGTAACGCGACTCGAAGAGGTGTATTGTTGGCTGTAGAAGACCTAGAGCGAGTAATGCCAGGGGAAGTTGGATTCGCTGATGGTGGGCTAGACAACGGGGGACCTTCGTCTTTTTCTAGAATGCCTAGAGCTTCGGAGACGAGAGAATCCCAAGAATCGCCTGCGCACACGAGCTCTTTCAGCGCGTCCATTGACTGTCAAGCAAAGTCAGATGAATCATATATATGTGAAAGACGACTCACATCCTGCATGTCCTCCGTCGCGCCAGCCTCCACCACAGTCGTCCAAGCAAGCCCACAGGCTGCCAGTCCAAGAATAAAGTATCCTGAGCAGAGCAAGACGAGCGCGACTGCCCACACCCAATACCCCGGATTCTCCTCGTCTTGCTTTAGGCGTCCCGGTGCCCCGCCACTACTTCGCCTACGTCTCACGGGACTAGTCTCGCTTGGCGTAGCGATCGTCCCAGGGAACGTCGGCGACTTTGGGTATGGTGTATGTGTGGATAGAGTCGTCGACAACAGGTTTGACGATATAATGTCGTACTTGAAGCGTTCCACAAACGGCGTCCGTGTTATACTCGGCAGCAGGGATTGTACGAGCTAACGATGGACGTTAGCATCTCGCGGAAATGGAATGGCCAATGAACACCACGAATGAACGGAATAAACGCGCACCTTGGCGACATATCCAGAACCCATCCCACATCCAGGCTCATCCCCCTCCTCCTCGTCGTGCGCAACAACATAGTCGCCAGGTATACCGCCCTCTCCAGCGTCTACCACCGGTACAAATCAGCCTCGCCACCAAAGCACACAATAAACGCATTAACATACCACGCAAATAGCCCGCCATTGGGCCTTCGTCGTCGTAAAATGCTTCTGCCATATTAGATAGTTAGTTAACAGTAGTAGTGGGAGTTTCGTATAATCGTCCGAGGTGGTAAGGAGTGGCGGCGTTTTGTTCTATTGTCTTTTTTTGGGCGTCCCAAGCGAGGTGGGTCTTTTTTTGTTGGTCGTTTTCTTATTGTCGTCGTTGGTGGTGGGAGGAAACCAAGACCCTGTCATGTCATGTGCATTACGTTGGCACTAAGGGGGGTTCCTGTGACGTAACGCAAAGCCGAGCATGAAATGCAGAAGGGAGGAATGGGAGAATTGGGAATGCATGGCACCCAGTCGCCCTGAAAGTAGAAGTGGCGGGGACAGCCAGGTTTGTAACTTGTTACTTGATGTGGCGTATTTTTGCTATGTTATGAGAAAAAAAGATGTTGGACCGGTATGGACACAGCTGCCCCGGAGAGGCTCGAACTCTCGACCTTCCGATGGCATACGTATTGCTCCAGAGATGCATAACAGTCGGACGCTGTAACCAACTCAGCCACGGGGCACGCATCAGCCAGAAAGTGTGGCGCCATCTCAAAAATTGCTGTATTAGCGCGCGCTGTTGCCAAACTGCTCGTGGATGAAGCTCCAGTACTCTGTTCGACTTCTCGCTATCCTTCCTGTGTGAACGGATTAAGACTTAGATGCAGTTTACTCTCAGTTGTACCTTCCGAAGCCTCGGACGTCTTCCAACACAATGAAAGCAGTTGTAGACTCATCTGCACTCCCGTCCAAGTCATGGGCACCAATACCTCTAAACTTGGAGTCCCTCTTCAGGCAACTCGCTGTTCGATCTACGCTACATACATAAGTACATGCATCGCACCCGGAAATCCAGCCGACATCCACTCAGAGGGGTGTGTACTGTACTTACTATCTAATCTCGAATTCAAGGGCCCAATTTCCTACTCCACCAAAACCACAGTACTGTAGTGTTTCGACCGGAGGTTCGTAACCAGGCACAGACGCGGGAATTACCCGATTTGGATGGTCCCGCCGCAGGCGGAACCGAAAATTTCCGTTTTTGGACAGCCATGCCTGGCTCGGAGGCTCCGTGACGCGATATCCTTTATATATAGGTTCGCTTCGCAGGCCGGCGTGACCCGATATGCGAATATCCGGTCGAAACGCTACAGTATAATTTCGGCACTTCGTCTCACGCGGATTCCGGCTATCTCATCGGACAACTAGTGATCAAGAAGTCGGTTTTCCGTCCAAGAACTGACGGAATGCCATAAGTCGAGTTAGACGTTAGACCCGGAGCCTAGATCGCCAACACCCACATTCATGTTTCCGTCCACCTCGGTGAATACGAACAGCGCGGGTGAATATTCTTCTTGGAAGTTTTAAGAGGTTTAAACTGAATAGCAGGAGAAGAGCCAACCCAGGGGAACACCATGATTCTGGCTCTTATTCTCTTCTTCGCTACTGAATGACGCGAGGATACGCTGCTTCGGATGTGGAAATGTGTAGATTCCCATTCCGAAACAAGCTATCCGGTCGAGTTGTGAGCGATCTTCTGATCAATTCACGCATCAGAATGTTCAAACTGAATAGCAGGAGAAGCGCCAACGCAGGGGAACGCAATGATTCTGGCTCTTATTCGCGAGGATACGGATGTGGAAATGTGTAGATTCCCATTCCGAAACAGAGTATCCAGTCGGGGAGAAGGCCAGAGTCCTGCCCGATCAAGCTCGCTTTGGCAGATGGAAGAAAGTGAATCGGCACACACTAAAGCAGACTCGATGGTGCTACACAGCCTCGTGACCTCCAAAGCAGCTATATCAGGGACCGCGTCAGAGTCAAGAAGCATTACGGTGTTTTCTCCTCGTCTACCGCCTGTTCCCGGACGTGTACTGAAGAGAGTACGCCAGTTAATCCAATCTTCACACTTTCTTCCTCCACCTCGCCACAGAGTACCCCCAGTCGGTCTGACAATGAATTTTGTCCCCACACAGCGAGGCCGTAACGGCGGTGAGTTCTGGCTATCGAATCACCTTTCTTCGCTAACTCCCTGCTTGGACAGGCGTGGTCAGATACCCGCTCATCCGAGGTGCAAGTCTTAGCCAGCCACCAAGCTATCGTGTGTATGACTGCGCGACTAAGATCAGAATTGACATTGGGACAACAGATCTCGTCGAACCTGAAATCGCACCGCCTCTCACCAGTAATCTCTTGAGTTACCCTCAGGTTGAACCGCAGTGTACGTCACATCCATTCTACAAAGTCATACGCGATTAACGTGCATGTAGATGAAGCTGAGAGGACCGTTTACCCACCAAGGCTCAACTCTGGTCTCCAAGGTCCGGGACACGACATGTACAGCAGTCCTACGCTCCATGAGCAGAGACCTTCGACCTTGCTCAGCTCGTACCCCCAAGGCCCCTACGAGCGCCCCTACGACGACGTCAGAGCAGTCTATCCTCCTTTGACGTCCGGAATAAGCGCGTACATGCCGCAGCAAGCTCCAGCAGACGCGACGGGAGGTATGTTAATCCCATCCTTCTTTGCATGTGCTTACCGTCTTCATTTTAGAGCGCGCTTCGGAGACCTGGGTGAACATCGAAAACGGCGGCGTTGACTTGAGGTGCTCCCTCCCGCCGATGACACGTGTCATTAGTACTCGCGATATTGTAGTCCAGTTCCCCGACTACACCACCAAAATCGTGAGAGCTCGAAACGATAGCACGCTTACTCTCGGTATGGCCGTGGAGGTCGTCCAGAAGTGGTACGAACGGAACATCGATCGTTCCGGTTCCCAGCTGAAAGGTTTCCGCGTGCGCAACGGTGTCTACGTGGCTCGGGTTGTCTGAAGGGAAAAGCTGTGTGTTGCGCAGAGGACGTAATCCTGGCCAAAAGAGAAGTATGAATGAAACAAACAGGATGTATTAGTAACAATAAGAAAGAGAGTCCTTCTTTTCCAAACGAGCACGCAGCCTTGTATTCGTGGTCGGAGTACCGCCCTAGTCTAGAGACATTAGCGGACGAAGGAGATTTTGAGTAAGACGACTCAAGAAACAGGTTGAAAATTTTGACCGTACCCTCTCCAGTTGAGTTTCCAGTATATGTCTACGAGCATCAGTAGACAGGGCGCGAAATGGATCAGAAGGAAGGCAGGAAGGTTTATTGTCTAGTGATGACGGTTTCAAGAAAGGATGGCGGGCCGAACTAGCCGGGGTTTGTCATTTCTTACTTCCATGCCTTCATCTTCTTGGCGCGGTTTACACCACGTAGAGCATTCGGTACTTCCACAGATCTACTACGTGACGTGAAAAACAACAGGAACCCTGTGCTTCTTCCGTTGGAACCAAGTACATGCCCGAGTGGCGCAGACTCTCGGACTTGGTCTAGGTGTATGCTGAGAGCTGTTGCTCCGCGGCTCTCTATTCTCAGGAGAGGCTCTCTTTAGCCTGGCACTTTCCCAATCTGACTCTCTGGACCTTACCGAACTCGCTGAACGAAAACGCCGGAGTATCAATTTTAGGAACAATCATGCCGTCCCAATTACCGCTCAGTACTCATACGTGGAAGGGTATGCCGTTCACTCATTCTCTAGGAAGACATTTGACAGTTCGCAGTCGAACCGTCGCACTTGGATTTAAGCACAGCCCAGCAGGGTTGAGAGGCGCTGCGTTCGACTGCGATCAACGACCGACACAGCTACTTACTTACCTCCATCACTGATTTAATGCGAGGAAGTTCTCCCGCCCCATACTCTCTCATACTGCCTCGTGCTACCTTGCTCTATGGCCACCACATGTGCAATTCCCTCGCAGCAAAAAAAGGAGGCTGTTCCCGTAGTCTTCCTGTGCACCAAGTGCACACAATGGGGTCCGAACTTCCTAGTTGCGCGCTTCATACTTATCTGCTAGCATGTGCAGCTGTTTTCCATCCGGTAGGTTACCCACCTTGCCCGAAACAGGATATACCCAGTAATTTTCCCCGCGCTTCATTGAATTTGTAGAACTTATATGGCGCCTCTCTGACTGGTATATTCAGTAAGTTGCAGGCGCCTACGAAAGGCGGGCGTTTCGCTGACTTCGAAATAGCCGCGGTACGTTAAAAGAACGAACCGAGTAGCATCTACGCAGAAACCGATTGGTCTCGGAAGGACTCACAGCGGCGGAAAGCTCCGGCGTCAAACAACGGTGTATACACTCTAGTATAATGTGGCACCCGTACACATCCGGTCGACGCTATTGGCATCTATTGATGAACATTTCTTTGGAGTCACTCAGTCCTTGGGCTGTCAAGTCGGATTGCGCGACTTCTGGCGTCGCTTGGTTCTGGATCTCGCGGTCCTTCGTTTGGTTATCCAAGGTTCTTGCGGCTTCAAAGTCCTAAAATTTCTGATTGGTGGCACGATTTGTACTTCGTGAACTGATGATCATCCAGTTACTGTATTGGTGTCTTGGCCTGCGATCTGCTCTCTATCCTCTGGTTTCAAGCGAACGCGGGTATACGTGTTCTTTCTGATTCTCCATTCACAGCGGCATCGGAGGAGTCTCGATATCGATACTACTTGAAGCCGCCAAATCTTACTCGTTCATTGGACTTGGGAGAGATAGATAAATATGCGCCGATGCTGGGGCGAGTGGCGCAGTTTGGGCTGCATCTCGAGGAGCTGAGGGAGACGATGAGGGGTTCGGGTGGCGAGTGGGATGGTGTAATTGGTGCGCTGAGAGGCGAGGTGCATTCGGACGCGTCATCTCCGCCGCTGTTACACCGGGCGCCGTCATCGTCATCGTTTTCGTCTCAGTCGTCGTCGTCGCTAGGGTCTGTGCCGAGTCCCCTGAAAGCCGCGGATCACGAGCTTGAAGAGGTCCTCCTCTCAATTGAGCACCCCGTGCTTCTTCCCCGCGAAGAGGAGATGGAATTTAGTATCGAGGAGGTATACGAGCACGACCTGGGCTTTGACAAGCCGACATGGACAAGGGAATGGAGTACAATGTCGAGGGAGCCAGGGACATGTGCGGCAAAGGAGAGTAGGAGAGAGAGAGGAGGTTAGGAAACCGATGGAGGTTGTGGACGAGCTCAAGCATGCGATGTTTAGGGTACGGGAGGAGAGTGTTGCGGCCCCAGCACCCGCACACTTGGTACCGGCTCTTTTTTTGTTTCTATGTTACAATGTTACAATTGGACACCCGGTTACGCACCTCCGTAGTATGACTTGTAATGTCCGTACTCTTTTGCTGAATCCATGATACCTTCGGGAGCAGAAACTATTGTCAAAATACCCAAAAAAATCATCGATCTTGGCTTCAAAACCACCCTTCTTCGTACGTACCAAACGCCACGGCACGAGAAGCCGCGCAAACAGGACATGAACGGCAGCCAGAAGAGGAAATGATGTCGCCCGCTTTCGGCGCTTTATGTCCAATATCCGAAAGAGGAAGCTGCCTTCGACCATCATCTCGCCGTCAATACGGAGACTAGACAACACGGAGACTAGTGCAACGCTATTCAGCAGGGCAGCCGTCAATACGATACGGACTAGTGTTGGGCTATTTGCGCGGTGCATCCGTAGTAGACGCTGGAGAGGGCGGTATACCTGGCGACTATGTTGTCACGCAAGACGAGGAGGAGCCTGGATGTGGGATGGGATCTGGATATGTCGCTAAGGTGTGTGTTTATTCGTGGTGTCCATTCCGCTAGATGCTAACGTCCATTGTTAGCTCGTACAATCCCTGCTGCCGAGCATAACACGGACGCCGTTTGTGGAACGCTTCAAGTACGACATAATATCGTCAAATCTACTGTCAACGACTCTATCTACGCATGCGCCATACCCCAAGTCGCCGACGTTCCCTGGGACGATCGCTACGCCAGGCGAAGCAGTGGCGGGTCACCAGGGCGGCCAAAGCAGGACGAGGAGAATCCGGGGTATTGGGTTTGGGCAGTTGCGCTCGTGTTGTTTTGTTCGGGATACTTTATTCTGGGATTAGCCGCCTGTGGACTTGCTTGGACGACTGTGTTGGAGGCTGGCGCGACGGAGGACATGCAGGATGTGAATTGTCTCTAACATGTATGATTGAGCTGAGTTTGCTTTGACAGTCAATGGACGCGCTGAAGGAGCTCGTGTGCGCAGGCGATTCTTGGCATTCTCTCGTTTCCGAAGCTCTAGGCATTCTAGAAAAAGACGAAGGTCCCCCGTTGTCTAGCCCACCATCAGCGAATTCAACTTCTCCTGGAATTACTCGCTCTAGGTCTTCTACAGCCAACAATACACCTCTTCGAGTCGCGTTACAATCCACACTCCACACGACCCAGACCGCATGCGACAATATTCGGCCGCTGTTTGCTGCTCTGACGTCCCCAGACGAATTACGGCAACTAAGCGAGATGTATGCCCCCGCGAGCCCGCAGAGACCAGTGTCGTTGCCAACGCTGACGAGAAAGACTGCGCTGGAGGACAAGCGCGCGACGTGGGGCGGGAAACGGAGTTCTTGGTATGGGTCCTCGAATGGCAAGCGACGGTCGGATATGACATCGCTGCTGGGTCCTATGCATTCTCCCAGTCGTAGTGCGCCTGTGACGCCGCTACAGGAGGAGCAGGAGGAAGACGAGGATCCGTTGAACGACATCAGAAAGCATGGCGAGGTGTTTGGACTCGATGCCCTGGACCTTCAACGACGGAGACGATTTTCGTCGCAGCTCTCTCCTGTGAGCCCCAATTTCATTCAACCCCCGCGTCTTTCTGCGCTGCAGGCGTCTTTATCTGCCGCTCTTTCTGCCAAGCGGTACACGGCGGCGCATCTGCTTGCTTTGCGATTCACGGACGAAGGACTACAGGATTATTGGGAGGATGTGCGGAGTGTCATGTCTTTACTTACTGGCGCTCTCGCGGACGCAGCAGCACGGCTCGGAGACGCTATCGCTGAGCATGAGCAGGGTCAGGAGGAGCTAGGCCGACCGAGTGTGCATTCGCGGGAGGTGTCGCGACGGTGGGCGGCGGGTCAAATCGATTTCACGCCGCCGAGTTTGACTCTGGATTTGGATGTCGGAGAGATGGACGGGTATGCGCCTATGCCGGGGCGGATGGTGCGGTTCGGGGTGCATGTCGACAAGATGAGAGAGGCGATGAGGGCTGCGGGAGGCGAGCTGGAGGGTGTGGTGGGTGCGCTGAGAGGAGGGCACAGACGAGTGCAGTCGGACGCGTCGGATTCGTCGTCTGCGCCGCTGTTGCACCACGAGCAGCCGGATACCGCGGAGCCGAATGCTGCTATCCAGGCGTACGACCGGCTGAGGCGCGAGCTTGGGGTGGCGCTTAGGGAGTGTGAGCGTGGGCGGGCGTGTTTGGTCGAAGCGCTAGTGCCGCCTGCGCCGTCTTCGTCGTCGTCTCGGCCGTCATCGCTGGGCTCGGTACCGAGTCTCGATAATGGTCCTGTGTCGGAGGAAAGCAGTTTGGATCACCACGAGCTTGAAGAGGTGTTGGTTTCTGCTGGTATTGAGTATCCGGTTCTTCTGCCTAGGGAGGCGGAGATGGAGCTTGGGATCGAGGAGGTGTATGAGTATGATTTGGGGCTTGAGAAGCCGGCGTGGACGAGGGAGAGGAGTGCGATGTCGAGGGAGGAGAGGATACGTGTGGCGAGGGAGAATAGGGAGAGGGAAAGGGAGAGGGAGAGGTACGAGAGGAAGCCGATGGAGGTTGTGGAGGAGCTGAAGGATGTGATTTTTAGGGTGAGGGAGGAGAGGGAGAGGAGGCAGTTGGGGGTACGAGTGGAGGAAGAGGACGAGCCGGTGACACTGGCTTACGATGAGGAAGATGAGGAGGAGGATCGGACGGTACACGCGGAGATTGGGGTCGCGTTATAACTACATGCCTCTTGCCTTTGGTCTTGGTCTTTCGTTGATTTATTGGATTACATATATACGTACATTACTAGCTTTTTGTGCTTGCTCGCTGTGGATTATTGGTTTCTATTTGCTGCTTGCCTCTTCATGTGTACAGTATCTATTAGTAATGCTAATTTATACGTATGTGCGTGTCGTTGGAGTAAACGAATGGCCGAGAGAACCAAATGAGGGTGTATCCGTTGGGATAAGGAAGGAAGGAAGGAAGGAAGGTTTATGCTGTCCTCGGTGATTCGAGTACCATGGGCGGAGGAGGAATAGATTCTCGTTGTGGTGTTGGAACACGAGCACTGGGTCAAGTTCAATCACAACTAATGTTAGATGCATACTAACGTTTTGGTGGGGTGGGTAAGGCGATACTGAGGATGACAAAGCAGTCGAAAGGGTGGATGCAATTATGAGGCGCGCATCCGCTGAGATATGTGTCCTCAGTTTTTTGAGTCAGATTCGAGTGCTAGGCGGAGGTTGACTTTCTGGGATCGAGCAAGTGAGTATGTAGTTAATGTTTTGGTTGGATGCGAAGGCGGTAACTTGGGGAGGAAAAAGTGATTGAGAAAGGCATTATTGGATGAGGCCGGGTCCATATCCGCTGAGACGTGTGTCCTCGATTTGCAGTGGGAGTCGAGGATACTGTAGTGTGGACGGACCATGGACATGGACAAGTGCGAGCAGGTCATGCACGTTAATGTTTTGCTAGATGCTAAGAAAGGTGGTGGTAGGAGGAAAAAGCGGAGAATCAATAAGTAAGGCGCGCATCCGCTGAGATACGTGTCCTCCATGTGTCATGGTTGTTTCTGGCGAACAGTTACCTATCTTTGAACTCAGGCTACGTGCGGAGGAAACTCGGGAGGAAAAAGGGCGTCATCTTGACAATTCTAGATTATTGGGGTTGTATCCGTTATACGTGTCCTCAATTCAGAGTGAGTACTTACTTGTCAACGACGTCTTGTGTGGTGGGAGAGGCGATAGGGAAAAACTACAAGAACCAGATCGGAGTGAGGCGCGCATCCATTGAGAGACGTGTCCTCGATCTTGGAGTGTAATGTAGCCAGATTTTCAAGGCAGCATTGGCATGCGAGTAAATTGTCCGAGTAGTGATGCTAATTCATGTTTGGGGTCGGAGGAAGGGCAAAAAATATCATCAGGCCAGCGTGATTGAGGTGATATCCGTTAGCATACGTGTCCTCGGTATAGTGTGAGCAGTTCAATCAGAGGTTAACGATTGGGTGGGGGCGGGCAAAGTGGTCCTAAGAACGAAAAATCAACTGAGCTCTACATTCCCACGAGGCGCGCACCCGCTGAGATATGTGGCCTCGACATGGAGTGTGCATTTACATACGTGTTAGGGTGGGAGGGGGAAAAGCCATCGCTGTAGTGTTGGTTGAGAAAATAATATCGTCCTCATTGCGTCCTCAGCCCAGTTCGTCATTCGGGGTGATATGATACGCCTCCTCCAGTCCGAGTCAAGGGCGGAACAGGAACAAGCGACGTTGGATCATGGATGGAGTGCGAGCAGTCACAGTCGAAGGTAAGAAATGCTATGTAACATGTTGGTTGCAGCGGCAAAGGCGGAAGGAGGAAAAAGAAGTGGCAGTAGATGAGTACTAGTGACGACGCGCATCCAGTGAGACATGTGTCCTCTATTTGTGGTGCGATTCAAGTATACTGAGCCCGGGGGCGGAACATGGACATGGATAGCTGGACCCGGCGAGCAAATCAAGATCAGCTCATGACGTTACCAACACGTTAACGTTTTGCTGGGGTGGGAAAGGTGGTAAGAAGGAAAAAGAAATACCTGGATTTCTTCGGCGGCATATGTGGCGCGTATCCGCTGAGATAGGTCCATGCGTCGTGTTCGTTTAGTCTGTTCCTGGTGAACAGTAAATGATTCGGTACGAGGCTGATCTATGCTTACGTGCGGAGGGAGTCGGAGAGAGTCGGAGAGAAAAAGAAACTCCATGGATTATTAAGGTGGTATCCGGTAGGACACGGGTCCTCGTTTCAGAGCGGGTAATTGCATGAATGTGTTAACGACGTTTTGGTGTAGCGGAAAAGACAATAGGGAAAAAAAAGAGAGTTCAACAGTGGACAGTGAGGCACGCATCCGCTGAGAGATGTGTGCTCGATGATCCTGAGTGTGAGACGGACACTGCGATGCTGCCACAGGAGTTTGGGCCAAAATAGTTGGGCCAAATATCTCACAATAATAAGGATTTCTGAGAAATAGTTGTGACGTATGTGCGCTTATATGTTGTGACCAACTACTTTCATGTAATTTCATGGATATCCCGCAAATATCACGATCGGCTTGTATATCGGCCCAGTCGTGACCAGCTGCGTCGTTTGCGAGCGCGAGTGCGCGCGACTAGGTGCGCATCCATCTCCAGAATCAAAATCACAAATGGTCCTGAAGAAACCCTAAACCGAGTTCTGACTTGCATCCCGCCCAATGTCCCCGCTCGTCGACCGCGTTCGCCTGTACTGCTCCGCACCGTGCTTGGCACCGTGGCGCTGTCACCGCTGTTGGACCCACGGCAAATAGTGGCTCATTTTCATCATCCAACATGCTAAATAGTCTTTTCCTTTCATATTGCGTCGAAGTCCATGCATTGACACGTATGTACGCGATTAGAAGTCGATACGAGAGGGATGGAATATGGAGGAGATAATTAGATCCCATATATGGCCCGATGACAGCGCCATTACGAACGGATCATAAGACGTTTATGGGATATATGCGGGAATCAACTATTTCCAGTTTATGTCTCTTATACACGTCAACTATCTACGTAAACAGGAGGTATTTGGGCCCGATTATTTTGGCCCAAACTCCTGTGTGCCTCTCTACTTCCTAGTGGATGGTGTAGGGGACTGCAGTGCCGTTCTTCACGAACGATGTGACTCTTGATATAAGTATTCTTCTTTCTCTAGTACATCCCCCACTCAAACTCGTGTTGAAGGTAGTGGAGTAATCAGTATCTGCGAGGAATAGCCAAAAATCCTACGTTACTTCCAATAGCTGCCCCGGAGAGGCTCGAACTCTCGACCTTCCGATTGTCAAGTCGCGTTCTGTGATAACAGTCGGACGCTGTAACCAACTCAGCCACGGGGCATGTGTGGCGCACCGGTCACGCCTTGCAGTCATATCCGTTCGGCTCCTGGAACCTCCCGACAACGACGCCAGAGTAATATACCTCCCTCTAACATCCGGGCTGAATGCGTATATGGCGCCGCAGGCGCCAGCAGACGCGACGGAAGGTATGTCAATCCCATCCTTCTTTGCATGTGCTTACCGTCTTCATTTTAGCGCGCGCTTCGGAGACTTGGGTCGCAATCGAAAACGGCGACGTTGACTTGAGGCGCTCTCTCCCGTCGATGGGACACGTCATTAGCAATCGCGATATTGTCGTTCAGTTCCCCCGATTACGCTACCGAAATCGTGAGAGCACGAAATGATACGCTTACTCTCCGTATGGCGGCGAAGGTTGTCCAGAAGTGGTATGAACGGAACACGGATCGCTCTGGTTCCAAGCTGAAAGGTTTCCGGGTGCGCAACGGTGTCTACGTGGCTCGGATTGTCTGAGGGAAGGAGACGTGTTTCCGTTCGGTGTAATCCTAGCCAAAAGAGAAATGTAAGCGAAGCCAAAGAAGATGTATTTTTAATAGTAATAAAGAGCGTCACTGTTTTCTAAACGAGCACGCAGCCTTGTATTCGTGGTCGGAGTGCCGCCCTGGTCCAAAGACGTTAGCGGACGAAGGAGATTCTGAGTACGACGCGCAGCGAAGGTCAAGCAAGTTGAAAAGTTTAACCGCAGCCTTCTACTTTATTTTCAAGTATCGGCACCAGTAGAGAGGGCGCGAAATGGATGGGCGGTCTAGTGATGACCGTTTCAGGCAAAGAAAGGATGGCGGGCCGAACTAGCCGGGGTTTGATTTTTCTCTTCTTACTTTCATGTCGCCTTCTTCTTCGCGCTGCATTCCCACCGATGCTATCGTCCCCTAATGGATAAGTTTGACGAAATCGCTCATTTTTTCCGAGTCATCCAGTACTAACAATTTATCGATGGGTTGTCAAATCCGATTGCGCAACTTAAACCTCCTGGCAGCCGTGTCCCTTGGTTTCTTGAACGTGCGGCCCCTTGTTGGGTCAAAAGGTTCGTATGGCATTCCTTCCCGACTGGTGGCACGGTTTGTGGTCACTTCAGTGATGTGATGATCCTCCGGTAAGGCGAAGGTTACGGTACACCCGGTGATCTACTTCCTGTCCTTACAACGGACGCGTCTAAATCCCGCTGTGTAGTCTGAAACGATGAGATGGAAGATTAACGAACTCCAATATCAGGATGCTTCATTCGGATGTCTTTACCTGCGCTTTGCTCTGGAAACTTGTTTTATTCGGTGCTTCTTGCTCGCTCCAGCGCCGTGCTTAATTTATATCCAAATGAATGCATTTCCTCCCGGCATCTGCGTTCTTCCTGCTTCTCCACTCTCCGCAGCCAGCACTCCGAAACGGCTTTCCATCGCCTGCCACCTTGGCGCTGTTCATCTGCCTCCTCATCGCTAAGCTCACCGCCTTGTCTCTCTCATAGCGGCTTGAACTGCCCTTTCTCGCGTCTATTTTGCTAACTTGGAGCGTCATTTACCCTTGTATGTCGGAAACGGTGATCCTCGCTCCCAGCCACCTAACGTTACCCCTCATTCTGGATGTCCGGTCGCCACAAGGCCACAAGTCTCCGCACCACGTTCGTTCATTATGGCTCAGACTCGCCGTTATTTTCACGGTCTGGAATAACCGCCTCTTACTTCGTGTTCTGGGTATATAATCGCCGGCGCAGCGCTAGGAAAAGGCATTGTTACCTGCCTTTCGCTTCAGTCATTTATCATGTTGTTCGCCGCTGCCTTTTCTTCAGTCCTTCTTGCCTCGGCCAGCGCCAGCGCTGTTTTTATTGGAGCGGTAAGTCTTTGTCTCTCAATGTTCGCTGTTGCGCCTGATTGATCACTCTGTACAGCGCAACTTTGAGACGTCGGTTACCTCTGTGCCCATCGTACGCTCCTTTTTCTTTGTTCTCTCCTGAATGTCCCTCAACCGCGATTTCAGGTGACGGCCACGTCCATTACGACTGCAATTAGCGGGACAGTCACCTCCGTAGTTCGTGTGCCTTCGCTTGTCGTCCTTTCATCTACCTCACACCTGACTGCTAGTTCGGCGGTAACGGAACGACGTCAACTGTGAGTAACAACCATCCTGACATCGTCCACCGTCTGACCCGCATCCCAGGTTGTGGCTAACGGGACTGCGACTGCTTCCTCGAGCAGTGTAGCGACCGTCAGCCTAATTCCGCTTTCACTCGACGACACGATCCACTCATCATCGTTCTTCTTCCAGGTCACCGTAACCGTAACCCCATCCGCATGCATCCCAGTTCGTTCGCTCTGACTACCCTACTACATACATGATACTCATGAACCATAGACGAACGCGACGTTCATCACGCTCACCCAAGGCAACGGCAAGCTCGCCACCGCCACCCTCACATCCACGCTCGGCAGCTCGAACGCCACGTCCTCCAGCGTCGGGTTCCCCGTCGGCTGTACGACTCTTACGATTAGCGGTGCCACTAGCGTCTACACCACTGGTGGCGCGACTAGCACCATCACCTTCGCACCTACTACCACCGTCGTGACTCTCACTGGTAATGCCATTCCAAGCAGCGCCGCCACTTTGAATGGGACTGCTAGCACTGTCGTATTTGAGCCCACGCCGTTGTCCAGTTCCCTCGGCTCGATCAGGACGGAGACGGTCACGCAGGTGTCTTCCTCCGGTGTGGGGCTGAGTGCTTAGGTGTGTAACTCGTGTTTCTTCTCATCGTGGGCGATGTTTAAATGAATGCTTGTTAGTTTCTTACGCAGTTTTACGGAAGGTGCTTTCTCATCCACCTTTTACTTTTACTTTTAGACAATTTGAGCCTTCTACGTACGTACGGACACTGTGGTTAGCCAGACAATGCATTTGTTGCTCCCGGCTGCCGTCATAGTTTAAACGTCGCCATCGCTGGCACTGCTGCATTTTCGATTTGACCGACAAAATGTAGTGAGAATGTGTGAAGACGGCAATAGGTCGTCATCATGTGGCCGTGACAGCAGTCGGGTGTCGGTGGCGGCCAAGGCGGTGACCAGGCGCGCAACCACACAGCGCGATCACTGATCAAAGTCACGTTTTCTTTTATTCTGCTACCATGATCTTCGGATTGACGATCGTCAACAGCCGCCATCTGACAGTCGTCGGTGGCTTTTAGTGCGACTACTTTTCCTGTGGATGCACCGTTGTCCGAATGCTGTACCGGACGGACATCCAACATCCAGTTTGGACGGGAGCGATGGCGCGTGGCGGGTAGTCAGGATAAAGGGTGGATGACGTCCTGATCAATTATCCGGACTTTCCAATCGGCCGTTCGTACATGGTAAGCTCTTTACACTTCTATGAGCCGTTTCAAAACACTTCGTCTTTTCATTCGCGCTTGGAAGATTTATGCAACATTATTCATGACTGGTGAGTGCTCGTTCTTTATCCATTTTTATTCGTAAAAGTCTTAACCTCAGCCTAACCCGTGATGCTGAAATCGAGCCTGGGCGGGACGGCGGGGCGGGGAATTCTGGACATCGGGTAACGAGAGGAATATTGAAAGTTTACCGTCTTTCCAAGGTATATACGGTTTCCAGGACGCGACTATTTAGGATCCTAGCGTACAATGAGTGCCCCCGGGTAGCATCATCACGCAACACCCCATCCGTCCTGCCTCTCTTCTTGAATCCCATATCTCGTCCAGTTCTTCCTCGAATCACCCCAATCTTGGTGCTTCTGAGCCCCCGGACCTCCGGTATTGTAACCGTGACCCGGTACGGCACGTGTACCCTCGGCGTCGTCGCGCAGCGCCCCATTCGGCATTGTTTCTGCACCTGCCCCTTCGTCATCGTCGTCCCGAGCTCGAGGTTTCAAGACATGACTCCGGTGTGTTGTGATCCCTACTCCGAATTACTGACCCGCCTGGTAGGCTTGGTGTGTGAATTTTCGATTCATTTTTACCTGATAACCAACTCCTTAACGTCGGCTTCCTAGCCCGAACATCGTCGGGAGCTCCAGCGCACATTCACCGGGATAAAAATCCTGTCACTCTTGAGGCCTCGTCTTCACCGCCGGACCCATCACACCATTTCTTGTCGCAGCTACGTAACACGACTGATCCTGTGCGTGGGTAATAGTGATACGAAGCCTTCAGTGCGCTGTCCAACATGTGTTACACAATACCACTGCTTTGCAGCTTAATTCGTAACGACACCACGAGCATGGGGCGCCTGGTAGGAGTGATGGAGGGGATCTCAGATCTATATTCAAGTCATGGTAGTACCGGCGCAAGAGATACATAGAACTACATTGAGTAATCAAAAACTGGGCTTTCTAAACACGGTTGGCTGTTCTTCGCCTTCATCTTGTTGTACAAGTTCCAAAGTGACTCGAGGAAAGTCACAGGCTCTGTATATCCCGATTAGCTCCAATCATACTTGAAGATTGCATCTCGAAACATACCGGGATGCTCCTCAGGCCGTTCCGCGATGTATGCGCTTGGATATGAATTTTGAGCAGGAATAGGATCCTCTGCAGCTATGTAACTTGCACTGCCATGATCTACCGCTGCCATGAAATCTACATGAGAGAAAAAGAGGAAGTCGACACACCATCATTGAACTCCGAAGCCGCCGAGTCATCCAAGCAGCAGTCGGTTGTCTGCTGAGACGACTTCAGCATACTTATGTCGGGCCACTCCAAGTTGGCGTGGACATCGGACAAAAGAGAACCGGCAAGATCCATTTCTAGACCAGATGCCAACCTGGCGGGGCCGACCACATGTACGGCCTGGCTTGTTATGAGTCCTTGGTCTTCTGCAGAAAGCAGGAAATGATCAGTAACTACTGTATCCTTTGTCTGGAGCACGTACCGCTGGGCTGGATGAGATTAGGAGGAGCCGCCGACTTGTTGACATCGGGGACCACAGTTTGAGGATGAAGCTGCAAGTCGGGCAGATAGCAAGTGGTGTGCTGATCTGTGGAGGTTCCTGCTCAAAAAATCCATGATGTCCGGTGATAAACCGAGTGCATTAGATCGTACCATTTCTCGCTGAAGCGACGGCGACGGGAGGAGAGCCATCCTGTCCAGCGGAGACAGCGACTCGAAATTCTTCGAGTCCGTGAATCATTTCTACGTCGGCGACATGGCCACTGAGTTCCTGAATAGACGATGGACTTGAATACTCGGGTGCTGCCGGATGCACTGAATGAGGCGCCAGCATGTCAGGCGCAAGCGGCGTGAAACCAGCTCGGGTGTACCGAGCGACCTCCTCTGGAGAGTGGTCGAACTTGGGCAGGGACGGGACCGTTAAGGGAATCTTATATCGTCCCCGCCGTCCACGGCCTCGCGTATTCACTGGAGAGAAGGGCGTTTGTGAACCAAGTGGCATTCTTGAGGATATCAGAGCATCGTGTGTGGTACTGCAGGTATTCAGCGCAGGCAATCGTGCTCAAGCCCCAAGTCAGTACTTACTCTGATGGAGACGCGGCGGGCCATTTGGGCATTCTCGATTATGTCGCGATGAGGACTATTGGGAGGTGGTCAGGCAGTCCATAGTGGCACCCCATGGGATATAATAGGAAACGAATGAACAACGGAGAAATCGATTTGGGGTGGCAGGTCCGAGATACATAAGCAGCACTATACAATTTGAAGAACTTCTCACCCGTTTTCCCATGGATACTGTTTTTTATGAGCTTGAGTCATTCGTCCTCATAGATCAGGAACAAGTTCACGTACCAGACAGACCACAGAACTAGGTTCCCCAAGTCACACCCACCAGGTACCTGTCTTTACGTGCCAGTAGCAGGCGGAGGCGGAACGAGGAGCGGGGAATGCGCCATGCCGGAACAAAAAAGACTAGAAGACAGATGTTCCGCTTACCACATCAGTGTACGTGCACTCCCACGCTACAAGAGGTATGAAGATAAATAAGATTGGCATTCCGAATCTAACTTAAAGAGGATATTCAGCGGCGACGAACAATTGCGTTTCTTTCGTCCTTATGAGGCAGGTCGCGACAGAGCTTACAAAGATGCATTCGCGGAGGGGGATACAAAGAAAAGGGGCAATCCCCAGCGTGAGATATGCCGTTACCAATAAAGGTATGACAGGGATAGATTCACAGTTGTGAATGTGCTGAGCGGAGTGTGTCTGGAGTCCTAATCTGAGATCAGGCCGCTTCTGTTCGGGTAACATCAGATGAATTCACTGGCTGCATCAAACAAATGCGCATCGGGTTTAAGCAGTAGAAAGCGGAGGAATGATTGTCGGTCGTGGTGTCCGGAGTCGAGGCTGCGTTGAGCAGCGGAGTCTCAAAAAGAAAAAGTTCGGAGTTTGCCGAAGTCCATTGCCGCCTCTTCTAGTTAATGATACACCTCTTTCTTAGCCTCCAGGTGGTAGGATACTGCTTGTCTCCTCTGCCTGTATCAATGCTCACAGGACGGATTCGTACGCAGACCAGCAGAATGATCTCAAGGCTAGGCCTACCAATTGATATCAACTTCTTGCTCGGCTTGGCGTCTTATTTAAACTGTATACTATCTGTGACAAGGTCACAATAAGGCTTCTTTATTCTGAATTCCCATGATACTGACAGGTCCTCTACACAGACTGTGACTTGAGTACATGACTGAATTCAGCCGAACAATGAATCTCGTACATCCAAGCTTCAACGCCCGCTAAGTACTACTCTTACCAGCGAGCTCTTTATTCCTTTTCTTCATCTTTTCAAGAACCCTCCAGAGTGTACACATCATAACCGTTCCATCAGTGACTGTTGGTGAGAATTCCCAGGGATCTACAAGCGCGGAATCAGTCACGTACGGGATGACGAAATCACGACTAACGAGCAGGTCCCTTGGGAATCGCCGGGGTCATGGCGGACAAGTCCCTCACTACGGTGCACGACGTCGCGCTCTGAGCACGCTCTGGAGAGACTTGGGCTGGCGGCACTGTCGGCGCAGAGTCCCACGCACCATTCGTCACGCCAATATCAACATCAGAATGCCTCTGCTCGCGTACTTGAGGCCGGAAATCACCACTAGACGTAGTGTAGACAGTATCTTTTTGGGTATCGAGATCATGGTTGTTCGAAGAATTCAGACTCGCGTTGACTGTAAAAGCAAGAATCAGCTGAGATACCGGCATTTAAGAAAACACTGCACAATTTGGGTTGTAAAATGGACGAAGCTGCTCGAAATTGACGCCATAGAATGGATCAACATTGGGATGAGGCTGGATGAGAGTAGATGTCTGTCCTGACGGAGGCCCTGACGGCACCGGTATCTGGTGATGCTCGGTCACGTCGCTACCAGCCAGGGGGGGCTGCCCCAGTCCACTGAGACGCGCTACGCGTGGTGGGGTGTTGTACGCGGCATTGTGGTCCTGTAACGACTGTGTAGAGAGTGGGTTTTCCAAGTGACAACCAGCGCCAAGTCCTGGACCTTCCAGCGCTGTTCCTTGGATGGTGAGCGGCGTCTGCGTCATCAACGACTTCTCGGAGGCTGAATCGAGTTAGACAAGAAACAATAATGAAGAAGATATTGCCGCGCACCGGGCTGCCTGTGACGAGCCACAACTGTTCTAGTAGTAGTAGCTGGAGGATCCGTCCCATGCTTCTTCCTAGAAGCTGAATAAGTCCTCGTAGAATGGTCGAAGATGCTGGGAACTCACCGCCAGTAACTCTTCCGCTTATTTTCATTTTTCCTCTCCCGTTTTCTGTGGGAACGTCCGTCAGTGAGACGTGATCGACAGATGAGGGAATCAAGTTGGCGTACTGCTCGACGGAAAGATTGAGGGCTCGAGGCATTGTGATGACGAGGCGGGGCAGCCTGGCGAGGATACACCGCCTGGGGAGTACCCGTCAGTCGCGTCCCAAGTTGTCACGCACAATTTCTAGGAAGCAGGAGCTACAGTGGAGCGTGAGAGAGTAGGAAACGGTGTTTATAGTGCTACGAACGCTCTTAGATCCAAACATACGCAAGCATACCACCGGCCGGAGTAGGACCAAGAGGTTGAACGCGATCTCTGCCGTTGAGCTTGTACTACGTGCACCAATACGACGTGAAAACTACTAGAAATACAGGGTGTGACGAATTTTTTCTACGCCACATGTTTCCAACTTTTGTTCGGGGTCTCTCTGGGCCCATAGGAATGACTAGGCTAGCCACAACAGTTACTCTATGTCTGTTAGGACGGTCGACCACTAAGCCTTCAGTCCGAAAAACAACTGAAGTTCACGCTGGAACGTAACTATACCCATAGCCACGATCTAGCCACCTGTACTAGTCGCCTGATCAGACTAATCTGAATCCTCAGCTCCTCGACATCAACTCATCATCCACACGCTCTATCCATCTTCCTTTTCTGTCTCCGCATCATACGTGCGCCGTTAGACGCTCCTGACAGTCATCTGCATAATATGTACAAACAATGTTGGTGACACCATTAGACCTTCCTTTTCGGTCAGACTGTATCCTCCTCACTTGGACGTGTTGCGTGAGGATGCCTGAGGACCGGAGACACATGTCAGGACCGATCAGACGAGTCCTCAGCTGGCAGCCCATCCGCACACGCCATTGTCTTGTTCTCCTTTCCCAGTCTCCAGAGTAGGAGACGAGAAATCAGAAAAATGGTAAGGAAGTGGTACAATGCTGACTCGGTGTGTCTCAACTTTCCGATTTCGCCATATCATTGGCATGCCGAATCCAAAAAAATCATTCTAAGTATTTGGCTTCGGCACCAGGATATAGGACGGTCGACCGCTAAGCCTCAAGTCCGCGAAACAACTCGGCACTACCTATATTTTCTTGGAGCGCTGCGTCGACAAACTCAGAGTCAAACGCAAAGTACTTAAACGGACATTCACAACGACGGTACCCATAGCCACTAGAGTTCCCGGCCACATTTCAATGACTGGATCAGACATCCTCGACATCAGCCCATCATTCGGCTGCAACTGAGAAGGTGCGTACCAGACTCGCTGAATGATCAGTCCCATGCTTCTTCCTAGACGCTGCATAAATGTTGTCCGACTCACCGATGAATATCTCTCTGTTAAGACGATAATCCGCGGAGATGACGGGAAGCTAAGATCATAGGAAATATTGGGGGCTCCATGCGGAGGCTACAACCGCGTAAAGGTACCCATGTGAGTCGCCACACTCAATTTCCAGTAACAAGAACGAGGTACAATTGTCATTGAGCGTGTGAGAGAGCCGAAATCGGTGTTTACATGTCTGGCTTATACATACATAGCAAGTATACTAAGAACCACCGGAGTTGCTTCACCACCCTCAGGGCAAGAGTCATCACACAAATCACAAAAACCTTGAAAAAAGTCTGGTTGATGACGCAGAGATGCATACAGTACAATCGACCGCTAAGCCACAAGTCCGCATCTAGCTCAATACTAACATGGTGGATGTACGCTGCGGGTTACAATAGGAGTGAAGCGCTACGATGGCGACTTGAAAGGCGTCGGGGAGGAGGCCACCTCTGCAGTTGTCTTTCTCCGGCGTCAGAAGCGGCTTCAACTCCTCGCCGCCGGTCATGAATTCATAGAAGACCTGAAAAGTGAGAGGTGATTGTTGACATACTGGCCTGGCTGTTATCTGAGTGTAGCGAACGGCCCATTCGCCGGCCAAAATGGAGTGTGATCCACACTTTGCTTTTACTGCCAGATTTGGAAATGATGTCGAGAAATGTGTACCATCTTCATACAGTATGATTTGTCTTTGTTCTCGGTGAACTGGCTTCGAGTCTGGACTCTGAAGTCATCGCTGAATCTTGTCGCAACCTTTCGACCCTCCAAAGTTTCTCTGGTGCGAATGTCCTCTCATCTCTCTTCAGAGTCTGTTCGGCCACGGATCCGGAACTGGTCTGAACTGCCTCATATTGGCGTTGGGTCACGTATACTAAATAGGCAGTTCGGAACACCTTGGATCCAGTTCCGGATCCGTGGCCCAACAGACTCTCAAATGTTGCACTCAGCAGGTTGAAGCGTATAAGCAGTCTCTGTTTACGAGGGAGTAGCTCTCCGTGCTGTCAAGTGCGATACGGCTTGCGAGGGTCATTAGGCAGTGAATTTGAACATGAGCATCCTTTCGAGTATGCGCTATCTTTGTTCTCTGATGGTGGATCCACGCTGGAGAGCCAAATTGACCAGTTCTTCGTTCACCTTCTCTGCCTGTAAGTTCTGGGATGCTTGTACGAGAAATGACGTGACGACAGCGGAGAAAAGACCAGCCTGCGTCGTAACCAGCGGTATGACAGACTCGGCCGACCATATTGGCATCGTACGCAGCGGTTTCCTCGACGTGTATGCACCATACTTTGGCATTTGGAGCAGCAGTCTCTTGACAAGTCGGATCATCCGGGAACAGCGTGCCGTAGTACTCGTTGAAGACGAAGCTAGGGCGAGGGGCGTCCTGTTTAATTAGTCTAGTCTTCAGTCCGGAACGATTTTCGTAGGTTTCGGCAGAGAACATTTTGACTCGAGCTTTGAAAGGCGACTAGGTTACCTGGCGAGTAGTTCATGTCCGCCGGTACACCACAGGTTAAAGAAGCTATGAATTGTAAACAGTATTTAAATGTAACAGTGGGATGCGGAGTATCAGATTGTGTGAGACTGAGACGCAAGAGAATGAACACGAAAGAAATACAGCGAATGCGATTATCAGTCTGGGTGAACGAGCAGTGCGGGCGGGAAGTTGAGGAAGGTGTCCGCAGGAATGTGTACGCGTTAAGACGTATAATAACCGTATATCATCTATGGTCCTGTTTGCAACCACCAAACCGAATAAAATTTTGGCGGATTGAGTAGATCAAGACGACCATGACAGCACTATTATCGATAGTATAAATTAGTACGCAGAGTCTCACGACTCCCCGAGGTGAGGATATGGAGCTGCCGAAAGAACATACCCAGGCCCGCCGACAACCATGGTCGAAATGTGGTACCAACAATGCGACACGAGGGAATAGACGACGACCACGATAACTTGAAGCATCAATATATTAGCTGGGACAACGCGGACGACGATATCTGGGACAGTGCAGACGACGAATTCTTTACCCCATGCTGGATAGACGGCTGCGAGAGCACGCATACACGGCCTAATCGACCACCATCCTTCGTCTGGTCTTCGGTCCGGACCGATTTTCTTTAGGTATGGTGCTGGCAGAGAACAAGTCGAGAAGCTTAAGTGTGATCCGAGCTTTGCAAAGACCAGGTTACCTGGTTCATGTCCGCCGGTACACCACAGCTTAAAGAAGCTATGACTTTTAAACGATATTTGAATGTAACAGTGGCATGCGGAGTTGTGTGAGACTGAGACGCAAGAGAATGGACGTATGAAAGCAGTACAGTGAATGCAGAGAGAGAGAAACGTAGCCGAGAAGTCAAGGACGGTGTCCGGAGAATGTGTACGCGTTAACAAGTATAGCATAGCAGCCTAGGAATAATTTCGCGATCCAGGCGAAGATCTAGAAGCATGGAGTCGGCAAAACAGCACCGGACGATAACTCGAGGAGGTGCGCCATAACCGAACGCTAGTCGAGAAAACCCGCTCCGGCACGGCGACTGTCAGAGGCTAGTGGACGTTCATTTGATAGATTGTTCCGTGCTACGTGTCGCGGCGGTGGAGAGATCCGAGTTTATGATGCCGATGCGACAGATGGGCAGTGAAAGAGGGTAAATCTGTTCGTGTGCGAGGGCTTGCCGACCTGCTTCCACCCACGAGCACCCTCAGCCCGCACCAGATAACTTTTTGCAGTACACAGTCTGTGTGGAGTGCAAACAGCGGCAAAAGCCGAAGAATTCGATCGGCGCCTGGTTTGGGCTGGCCCTTACGTTTTACCCTGGGCATCGTCTCCGTCCGCTCTTATCCCCACACCCTCCCCCTACACCACCACTGACCTCCGTCGCTCGTTGTTGTGGCGCGGAAATACTGTAAACTGGGACTGTATATCGAGCCGAGTTGTAGGAGCTCCTGGACGCGACCTGGTGAACGGAAGCTAATTGGAGGACGACGAAACGCTGGGATTTGAAGAGATGGCGAGTGCGCCGCCGCCTTCGGAGCTGTCCTGGGAGGGCGACAAGATGTAAGTGAAGGCTTTGAGGGCTGTTGTTGAGTGCTAAGAGACTTTAGGTTCAATATCTACATATATGACTATTGCTACAAACGCGGGTTCAAAAAGACGGCTCGGGAGCTGCTAACGGAGGCCGAGATACCGCCCGAGAGTCAGCCACCGATTAATGCCAAGCAGGGCCTGCTGTTCGAATGGTGGAGTGTGTTTTGGGTATTATTTACTGCCAAAGCGAATGGGACGGGGACCGAGGAGGCCATGTTGTATACCAATGTGCGTCATAAATCCGTTTAAAAAAAACTAATCTAACAGAATAATTGTAGCATCAAAATGCCCAGGCTGCTCACCGTCAAGCAAATCTCAGACCGGGTATACCTCCTGCTCCCCCACCCCAGCAGCAGCAGCAACAACACCCTCACCCACAACAACCGCCCCATCAACATCCGGGACCGCCACACGCGATACCCCCAAACCAGCTCCCACCCCCAAATCAGCCGATGCTACAAGGTCCGCCTCGACCAGCTGTGAACGGCGCAGTCCGTCAGCCACCATTTCCTAACGGTAATCCTAATCCTGGAGCACCGCCATTTGGTCAACAACGACCAGGACCACCCCCTGGCCAGCAGCCGCGGCCTGGTCCGCCGTTTCAGAGCCCGACGATGCGCCCGTCAGTACCGATGGCGCCTCCTGGTGCCAACATGGTAGCGTATAATCGGCCGCCGTCCAGAGCGGCGCCGATAGATCGTGAGCTAGCAAATGTTCCCGTACATATATTGGCGTCCCTCAAGGCTGAAGTGGGCATGGATGGCAAGGAGGTGGCGCAGATGACTCCCGAGGAGAAGGTGTGTAGTTCTATTATTACATTACTTCCATCGCTCACGATAAGCAGCAACGGTTGATGCAGCAGTATCGAACGAGGGTGGGGAATATGGGGAATGGCCCGCCACGGCCGGGAACGTCGCAGGCGCAGATGCCGCCGCACACCCCGACCATGAAACCTGGCGCGATGACTCCCAGGAATTCGATCGGTGGTCCGCCAGGCCCACCACGGCCAGGGAAGAGAGGTAGTACCAGTCCAGAGGAGCAGGTAATGTTTTTTTGAATTATACACTGTTAGTATTTCTAATCTTATCGTAGCCTGACGCGCAACGCACGGACTCGTCGCCACCGAATAAACGTCAGCGACGGACGCCTGACGGACAACCGCAACAGATGTATCCGCCGCCCTCAACGCAGATGTCCATGTCACAGGGACCGCCGCCAGGAATGCAAGGTCCACCTGGGATGCAGCAACCGCCGGGAATGCCGCAAGGTCCGCCTGGAATGCAGCCTGGTCAGCCGATGCAGCAGAACCCGATGCAGCCAGGTCAAGGTCCGATGCCAAACAACATGATGATGCGCATGCAGAATGGTCCTAATCCCGGCGGTTTCCCACCCAACATGAGCCCTGGGATGCAAGGGATGATACCTATGGCTGGAGTACGTCGAGTTCCTGGCCTTTTCGGATGCGTTTACTGATTTCTTACGGTCAGATGTCGAATATGCCGAACCGGGGTGATCCTCAGTCGCACTACCGACAATCGTTACATGCGATGCAGCGCGAGCAGCAGCAGCAACAGGTGCAACAACAGCAACAGCAGCAACAGCAACAGCAACAACAGCCGCCTCCGCCCCAGCAGCAGCAACAGCCTCCGCCTCAGCAGCAGCAGGAGCAGCCGCAGTTTGGTGGTCCGCCACCATTTGGACGGCCCGGACCGCAGAAGATGATGCCGCCGCCCTCTCCGGGGATGAAAGATGGGAATAAGGAGGGCGGGAAAGCGGATGGGAGTCCCAGCACGGCGCCTGCTACGCCTGGTGGTCCTAGTGTCGGCAATCCTGGTGCTCCGTTGAGCGCGCCGCCGACTCTAGGCGGCGGGGGTCCTAATAATAACAACGGCAATCCGATGGGCGCGAACGCGAACAATAATCCGATGTCTGCGCCGGGGAGCGCGAACCCGATGCTGGGCGGGATGGTGGATCCGTTTGGGGTGGGCTCTGGGATGGGCGTGGGCGATTTGTTTGATGGGTTTTCGGGGGAGGATGTGGGGTTTGGGGGCGATATTAATTTTGAGCGTGATTTTGGGCAGTGGTTTAACCACCCGGATGATGTTGTGAGTAGTGGGTTGGAGTGATGTGTGGGACATTTTTGGATGGTATTTATGTGCTCCCGACCCTCCCCGAATGTGTGCTAGATGCTTTCCCGTCTCGTTTCCCTGCTCTTTTCTTCGTTGTACGTTTTTTGTCGTCCTTTTTTCTTTTTTTGCTTTCGATGTATGCCCTCGTCGTGTGTAATTTTGTTTGTACTGTGATCTCCCCCTGCTATACTTACACTTGTCTTGCTTGCGAATGACGGAGAATGGTGAGATCGTGAGGTCAGGCACCGAGGATGTGGAAGATCTGGATCTAGGGTGGGAAGGATGGGGATGGAGATAAGGATGGAGATGCGCCACCCGGTGATATGGGCCGTGTGATAGATGGGTGTGATGTGGGGAAGGGAAGGAAGAGAAGATGGAGTGGATGATGTATGTGCCTGTGTAGTCTAGCGGCTATGGGTGTAATTGCCCGCTATTGAAAATCTTTTTATTTCGAGTTTGACTCTGAGTTTGTCGACGCGGTCTAGTGCTATTGGAAACTTGGTGTATGGGATGGACTTCTAGGTGAGGATTGGGTACGATGTGGCCGGGTAGTCCAGCGGCTACGGGCCGTGTAATTGTGTGCATTAGGCTTTTTTTTTGAATTGTCCCGGGATGTGTTTTGTTGACTGGTCTAAGTAGGTTAGGTGTTTACCGTGTGTGATGTGAGAAGAGAAACGTAGCCAGGTAGTCTCGCGGCTATTGGGTGAAGTGCGCAAAAGTGGACGCAAGTTTTTTTTTTCAAGTTCGGAGTTTGTCGATACGTTTCGGTGCTTGGTGTATGAAGAGGTGAAGATTGAGTATGATGTGGCCGTGTAGTCTAGCGGGTACGGGTCACATCGTAGTTACAGTATCTGGCAATTTTTTAGATCTCGAGCCTCGCAGTGTGATTCTGAATTCGCTTCTTGTTGTGAATATGTCGGTGTCGGGTGGGGAACTTGGGAAGGGAAGGCTCAGAGGCCAAGTAGTCAAGCAGCTACGGGTCCTTCATATCACCCATAAGAAGAATGAATTTTTTGACTGAGTTGCCAGTGGTCGATGCACTAAGTAAGAGATTTTGGAAACTTGCCGTCAATTGATCCGAGATCGTGGACTACGCGAGGATAGAGTACAATGTGGCCGGGTAGTCTACTTGGCGGGTACGGGCCGTATTCTCCAGCTACTCGCATCATGATTTTTTCATTTGCGTGTTGCAGTGTGTATGTCGGTGGTGGGGAAGGAAAGAGAACTTAATGATGGTGGAAGAGTTGAGATGAGGCCAAGTAGTCTAGCGACTACTATGTGTCCTGTAAGACACCGTTGAGATCAGTGAGTTTTTGGCGGTATGAGTATTGCTTGGTGTAAGCGATGTGGGAAGGGAAGAGAGGCGATGGTGTGGAGGCCGCGGCTACAGGGATCGTCAAGGAGCACATGTGTTTTTGGTTTGTTAAGAGACCGTCCTGTGAATCCAATGTCGACTGCGCAGGGCGGTAGAACGCGGACTGGAGGCTTAGCGGTCGATCGTCCTCTTTAATAGGGGCTTAGAAGATTTTTCAGGGTTTAGCGTGATGATCAGCTGGTGTCGTTTAGGTTAGTGTGTGATGGGAGAAGGGAATGGAGAGCGATCGAGCGCGTGCTGGGGTGTAGTAGCAAGCGGCTACGGGTATCATCAGAAGACATTCAGCAGTGCTATTTTATGTCCAGTTCAAGGATGAGTTGTGTGGAAACACTGTGAATTTAGTGGCGACTGTAGACTGGTAAAAAGCGGACTTGAGGCTTAGCGGTTGATCGTCCTGTATAACATCGGCTAAGGACGCTTTTTGAGGTACATAGCGTCGAGTTGGACACGGACTTACGGCTTACAGCACCTTGCAAAGCAATGTGCAGTCGCAACAGTTTGTTCCGCTCAGGATTTCTGCTTAGGGTTGCGTAGACCCTGTACCTATGTCCTAATTAGTAAATCGAATCTCGTTCGAATCTTGCCTTTGCTGCGCACATTTATTGCACATCCCCGAGCAGGCGCCCATTTGTTGTGTGCTTACTACCATGGTGGTGAACGGCACGAAGCGCGCACTGCCGCCACGTACAAAGGATGCCATCGTTATCATGGCTCAAAGCCCAATCGCATCTATTCGAAAGCGGAGTAACATAGCCGCCACCTGCGGAGTCAGTATCCGGGAAGTCTACAGTGTACTGAAGTTGTACCGAGAAACAGGCAGCACAACGAGGAGGCACCTAGGAAAGAGGAGGAGTCTTGATGTTTTCGATATCATGGTGTGTATCCTGCACCGTACGCTTCAGAACTTTCACTTAACTCGCTTCATAAACAGTATCTTGAGAGCCTTCTAGAATGGAGAGCAGATCTGTATTTAGCAGAGCTGCAGCACCTCCTGAAGCTTCATAGGCACATTTCCGTCCATGTATCAACCATTTCACGCGCTCTCAGTGTACATGGCTGGACATACAAGAAGGTCTGTTCTGCTTCCGTGCTTTCCCGCAAGTTTCTCATATCCATCTCAGATTACCAGAGACTCCGCACAGCGCAACGAAGATAGCAGAGATGAATTCTGGCTCGAAATTGCCCAGTATCGAGCCGAGCAACTCATCTTCCTTGATGAATCGTATACGAATCAGCGGACCACAGGACGGCAGTACGGGTGGGCTAGAATAGGAGGACGAGCCCGCCGGCGTGAGCTTTTCATACGGGGAAGAAAGTGTGTACCCTTCGTACTGCAATTTCACGTCGTCTAATATCACCTAGGTTCTCGGTTCTCCCTGCCATCTCATTATCAGGCGTTCTTGGTCTCGAGATTGTCGAGCGCTCATTCAAAGGCGTCGATTTCAATGCGTTCATCAACAGCCTCCTCGATTCCAACGATACCCACCCGCATCCGGGCCCGAACAGTGTTTTCGTCATGGACAATGCGAGCATTCACAAGTCGGCGCTCCTACGGCCGATAATCGAGGCGCGTGGCATGCGCCTTGTCTATTTACCTCCCTACTCGCCCGACTTTGATCCAATTGAAGAAGGATTTTCAGCTATGAAGGCATGGCTTCGATCCAACCAGGACTTCGCGCGGCTGCATTTGGGCAATGCACCAGATTGTAACCCACATGCATTGCTCAATCAGGCCGTGTTTGAGTCCATGACACCGGAAAAGATTTATGGTTGGTTCCATCACTCGCACTATGTATAATGTAAACACAATTCAGTTCGATTACCCTCTAGTAGACAATCCAACATAAGACTACAGTAATAGTACAACGGTTACGAGCACTACATTTTGCCTTTACCTTTAACACCTTTCTGAGCCTCGTAAGTGCTCTCTGCATCCGCTGCAAGATAATGTGCACGGTCCAAGAGAGGTCGTACAATAGACGGTGGAACACCAATCTCAACCAGGGTGACCTCAGGGAAAATAAGAAGTCCGTTGACATACGGCGCACCCCACGACGTCAAAAGTTGATCAACGGCGTCGATTGAAAAGTAAGGGAATGCGGTCCAGAGTCCTTCAAGGACCGCGCGCGTAGCCGGATAGGTCAAAGCGGGACCAGGCGTGGCGAGTAGGAATGACAGAGGGTCGTCAACCTCACCAAGAGTAGTAAAATCAAAGCCGACACTAGAGGCATCGGGCATGGTATTGACTCTGCTAGCTCCGGCCTTCTCGTCGAGTGGAAAGCTTGACGACGATGATGTCGAGATATTGCCATAGACAGCCGGCGTGGTCATGGATGACCTTTCGCCCTATAACAATTGTCAGTTATCGAAGGTGATCATGTCGAAAATGCGTACCGCCGCTGATACCAATGCGGATGAAGAGGCGTCGCCATAGAAGTGATTATTGATGACGGTAGGCACCACCGAAGATCGTGCTGTGTTGGCTTCCTGCGAGCTCGGCTTCGTCTGGCGACGACTATGGCTAGCCGGTAGAAAGCAATCCTGGAAGATAATATGGTTCGGGGGGTGCTCTAAGTCTGCATTGTCTTTGTTGAGGGCCTAATTTGTGTCCTTGTCAGCAGCGAAAGCATGCTAGAACACGGAGAACTCACCCATTCCTTGGCCCAGAGAGCTATCAATTGGACAGTCAGATCAAGATGACTACTATCTGGGCGAACAAAGCAATATCGGCCGGCATGCTGAGTACATGCATAGCGCATCTTGAGAGCCTTGAGCTGTTCAACAGCGAGGCTCTCGACAGGTTTATCGGCCTTGCCAGGCTTGACCGTCTGTGTCCGCGAAGCGGTGGCAGAGGTGGAGGAGACATTGGCCGGTGCATCCTAGAAATAATCAAGCTATGAATAAGATGCTTGCGAGAAACGTACCATGTTATGAATCATTATGACTACCTCTCGTGTTCGCGCACGGATGATTTTTCCCAGCACTTCCCGCACCATATCGTTCCAGTCTTCGGAAGATGTGAGAGTGATCGGAGGGTCGCGAACGCGCATGTCGCTCCATTTATACGCCAACGAAGCGGTCAGAGGAACACCCATGCGCTGACACAACTGCTGGAGCCCGGTATTGAAGTCGGCGCCGCTCGAAATTAGCACGGTTCCATTGACGGGAGTCTGTCCGATAACGTTGGATGTAAGGGGGACATTGAACTTCAACTGACGACGTGCAGGATCATGTGGACCAAGCCCGGGCCATCCTGAATACTATATCAGTTATTGTACAGATAGCACACAGAACGACATACTTGGTTGTGCTTGGGGTGCAGCCTGAGTGATGGGAGCCTGTGGTAGCGCCTGCGGACCAGGCTCGTAAGGTGGCGGAGGCGTTAGCGAATGCTGGATCGGTGGAGGAAGGATAGGAGCAATATCCTGACCAGGGAACGCGTCGTCGGGGTCAGGAAAGAGCTCGTCTTCCTCATCGCTGTCTTCCACAAGCTCAAAGGAGGTTCCTTGCAGTGTCGCAATGAAGGGAGGAGGGGAAGGAAGAGGAGCAAACGGTGCCCAGAGTTCTGCATCGGAAAGCTGGGAGATGGAACGAGCATGTCCAGAATTGTTGGGTTCGGCACAGCGGATAGGCGTGGATCGTATGTTTCTTCTGCTGGGCGGGCTCGCTGAGCGCCGTCGAAGTGCGCGATTCTCTTTATCACGGGAATGAGTAGACATAGCGATTGTAGGTTGAAAGACGTACTGAGCAGAATTTATGGCTGCTGCAGTCTCCGCTAATATCAGCCCTTCGCAACGACTGCCCGTTCCAATATTGCGCGCGGCCTCAGGCTATGGGTCCGTGGAGAGCAAAAATTAGCAGCAGTTGGATACCACTATGACACGACTAATTTCCTGAAAAGAAAGTGTGCGTCTAGAGTGCGCACTGTCGCGCAAATGGTTTAGTTGTCACCGCAACATGGAGGTAGGGAATGAGGCAGCGATGCCGACTCGGCGAGTCGTCTGAATTGGGATCAAGGCAAGATTCAAACGAGATTCGATTTACTAATTAGGATATTGGTACAGGGTCTACGCAACCCTAAGCAGAAATCCTGAGCGGAACAAACTGTTGAGACTGCACATTGCTTTGCAAGGTGCTGTAGCAGTCGATTGTTCTGTATATGACACTAGAGAAAATGTGTTTTTTTGTGAATTGTGTGATGAGTCTTGACTTGGGTATAAGTAAGTGTGGTGGAGCGCCTTGAAGCAACTCCGGTCACGGGTGGTGCCACGTATGTTTGAATCTGCGAGTCTTTGTACCCTTATAAACACCATTTTCGGCTCTCCCACGCTTATTCTTCTTACTGGAAATTGAGGGTGGTGACTTGGAACGCGACTGACGTCTACGCCGCTTGTCACGGAGCCCTCGATCTTTCCGACCAGCTCAGCTTTCCTTCATCTCCATGGATTATCGTCTCAACTGAAAGACGTTTGGCGGTGAGTCGGGCAGCATCTATCTCGCGCCGCCGGTAACTTCCTCAGTTGCAGCCGAATGATGGGCTGATGTCGAGGACGTCTGATCGAGCCATTGAGATGTGGCCGGGAGGTCTAGCGGCTATCGGTGCCGTCGATGTGAACATGGTATTTTGCGTTTGGCTCTGAGTTTGTCGAGGCAGCGCTTCAAGAAAATATAGGTAGAGCGCCGGTCGACCGGCCTATATCCTGGTGCCGAAGCCAACTAGAATGGGTTCAGCATGGCAATGAAATGGCGAAATCGGAGAGTTGAGACGCGCCGAGTCAGGATTGTACCACTTCCTTAACATTTTGCTGATTTCTCGTCTCCTACTCTGGGAAGGGAGAACAAGACAATGGAGTGTGCGGATGGGCTGCCAGCTGAGGACTCATCTGATCGGTCCTGACATGTGTCTCCTGTCCTCACGCATCCTCACGCAACACGTCCGAGTGAGGTGAGGATAAAAGTCTGACGGAAAAGGAAGGTCTAATGGTGTCACCAACATTGTTTGTACATATTATGCAGATGACTGTCAGGAGCGGCTAACGGTGGACGTATGATGCGGAGACAGAAAAGGAAGATGGATAGAGCGTGTGGATGATGAGCTGATGTCGAGGAGCTGAGGATTCCGATTAGTCTGATCGGGCGACTAGTACATGTGGCCAGATCGTGGCTATGGGTATAAGTAGTTACGTTCCAGCGTGAACTTCAGTTGTTTTGCGGACTGAAGGCTTAGTGGTCGACCGTCCTAACAGACATAGAGTAACTGTTGTGGCTAGCCTGGTCATTCCTATGGTCCCAGAGAGACCCCGAACAAAAGTTTGAAACATGTGGCGTAGAAAAAATTCGTCACACCCTCTATTTCTAGTAGTTTTCACGTCGTATTGGTGCACATAGTACAAGCTCAACGGCAAAGATCGCGTTCAACCTCTTTGTCCCACTCCGGCCGGTGGTATGCTTGCGTATGTTTGGATCTAAGAGCGTTCGTAGCACTATAAACACCGTTTCCTGCTCTCTCACGCTCTACTGTACCTCCTGCTTGCTGTAAATTGTGCGTGGCTACTTGGGACGCGACTGAAGGGTACCCCCCAGGCGGAGTATCCTCACCAGGCTGCCCCGCCTCGTCATCACAATGCCTCGAGCCCTTAATCTTTCCGTCGAGCAGTAAGTCAGCTTGTCCGTCGTCTCTGGATCGCGTCTTGACTGACGGGCATTCCCGCAGGAAACGGGTGAGGAGAAACGAAAATAACCGGAAGAGTTACTGGCGGTGAGTCCCCCAGCATATTCAACCATTCTACGAGGACTTATTCAGCTTCTAGGAAGAAGCATGGGACGGATCCTCCAGCTGCTACTACTAGAATAGTTGCGGCCCGTCACTGGCAGCCCGGTGGGCCGCAATATCTTCTTCATTATGGTTTCTTGTCTAACTCGATTCAGCCCCCGAGAAGTCGTTGATGACGCGGACGCCGCTCACCGTCCAAGCAACAGCGCTGGAACAGAGTCCAGGACTTGGCGCTGGTCATCACTTGCAAAACCCACTGTCTACACAGTCGTTACAGGACCATAATGCCGCGTACAACACCCCGCCACGCGTAGCGCGTCTCAGTGGACTGGGGCACCCCCCACTGGCTGGTAGCGACGTGACGGAGCACCACCAGATACCGGTGCCGCCAGCGTCTCTGTCAGGACAGATATCTACTTCCATCCAGCCTCATCCAAATGTCGATCCATTCTACGGCGTCAATTTCGAGCAGCTTCGTCCGTTTTACGACACAAATTGTTCAGTGTTTTCTTAAATGCCGGTACCTCATCTGATTCTCGCTTTTACAGTGAACGCGACTCTGAATTCTTTGAACGGCCATGAGCCCGATACGGAGAAGGATATTGTCTACGCTATGCCTAGTGGAGTCAATTCCCGGCCTCAAGTACACGACCGGAGGCACTCTGACGTTGGCATTGGTGTGTCGGATGGTGGACAGGATTCTGCGCCAACAGTGCCGACGGCCCTAGTCTCTCCAGAGCGTGCTCACGGCGCGACGTCGTGTACCGTAGTGAAGGACTTGTCCGCCATGTCCCTGGCGATTCCCAATGGACCTTCTACTCGTTAGTCGCGATTTCGTCATCCCGTACGTGACTGATCCCGCGCTTGTAGATCCCTCGGAATTCTCACCAACAGTCACTGATGGAACGGTTGTGTTGTGTACACTCTGGAGGGTTCTTGAAAAGATGAAGAAAAGGAATAAAGAGCTCGCCGGTAAGAGTAGTACTTAGCAAACATTGAAGCTTGGATGTCGGAGACTCGTTCTTCGACTGATTCTTGTATTCTTGTAATCGAGTCACAGTCTGTGTGGAGGACCTGTGAGTATCATCAGGATCTTATTATCAAAACAAAGAAGTCTTATTGTGACCTTGTCACATATAGTATACAGTTGATATAGTTTCAATACGCGACCGAGCAAGAAGTTGATATCAATTGGATATCAATCGATGGGCCTAGCCTTAAGATCATTTTTCTGGTCTGCGCACGAGTCCGTCCTGTGAGCATTGATCCCTACAGAGGAGACAACAGTATCCTACCACTTGGAGGCTAAGAATGAGGTGTATTATCCACTGGAGAAGGCGGAGTCAACGAACTTCGGCAAACGCCGAACTTTTTCTTTTTGAGACTCCGCTGCTCAACGCAGCCTCGACTCCGGACACCACGACCGACAATCATTCCTCCGCTTTCTACTGCTTAAAGCCGATGCGCCTCTGTTTGATGCAGCCAGTGAATTCATCTGATGTTACCCGAACAGAAGCAGCCTGATCTCAGATTAGGACTCCAGACACACTCCGCCCAGCACATTCACAACTGCCAATCTATCTCTGTCATACCTTTATTGGTAACGGCATATCTCACGCTGGGGATTGCCCCTTTTCTTTGTATCCCCCCTCCGCGAATGCATCTTTGTTATCTGTGCCGCGACCTGCCTCAAGAGGACGAAAGAAAACTAATGGTTCGTCGGTCGGTGAATATCCTCTTTAAGTTAGATTCGGAATGCCAACGTATTTATCTTCATACCTCTTGGAGCGTGGGAGTACATACGTACACCGCCGATGTGGTAAGCCGGACATCTATCTTCTAGTCTTTTTCTTTCTGATATGGCGCATTCCCCGCTCCTTGTTCCGCCTCCCGGCAGGCTTGCGACTGCTACTTGCGTGTACAGAGAAGTACCTGGTGGAGGCGATTCGTAGTCTGTCTGGTACGTGGACTTGTTCCTGATCTTTGAGGATGAATGACTCAAGCTCATAAAAAACAGTATCCATGGGAAAACGGGTGAGAAGTTCTTCAAATTGTATTCCTTTGCTTATGTATCTCGGACCTGCCACCCCAAATCGATTTCTCCGTTGTTCATTCGTTTCCTATTATATCCCAAGGGGTACCACTATGGACTGCCTGACCGCCTCCCATAGTCCTCATCACGGTATAATCGAGAATGCCCAAATGGCCCGCCGCGCCTCCATCAGAGTAAGTACTGACGTGGGGCTTGAGCACGATTGCCTGCACTGAATGCCTGCAGCACAGCACACGATGCTCTGATATCCTCAAGAATGCCACTTGGTTCACAAACGCCCCTCTCTCCAGTGACAGCGCGAGGCCGTGGACGGCGGGGACGATATAAGATTCCTCTAACAGTCCCATCGCTCCCCAGGTTCGATCATTCTGCAGAGGAGGTAGCTCGGTACACCCGAGCTGGTTTCACGCCGCTTGCGCCTGACATGCTGGCGTCTCATTCAGCGCATCCCGCAGCGCCCAACTATTCAAGTTCATCGTCTGTTCAGGAACTCGGTGGCCATGTCGCCGACGTAGAAATGATTCACGGACTCGAAGAATTCCGAGTCGCTGTCTCCACCGGACAGGATGGCTCCCCTCCCGTCGCCGTCGCTTCAGCGAGCAATGGTACGATCTAATGCATTCATTTTACCGCCGGACATTATGCATTTTTTCAGCAGGAACCTCCGCACCTCAGCACACTGGCACTTGCTATCTGCCCGACTTGCAGCTTCATCCTCAAACTGTGGTCCCCGATGTCAACAAGTCGGCAGCGGCTCCTAATCTCATCCAGCCCAGTGGTACGTGCTCCAGACAAATGATACAGTAGTTACTGATCGTTCCCTGCTTTCAGCAGATGTCCAAGCACTCATAGCACACCAGGCGGCGCATGGGGTCGGTCCCGCCAGTTTGGCATCTGGTCTAGGAATGCATCCTGCCGTTTCTCTTTTGTCCGATCTCCATGACAATAACTTGGAATGGTCCGACACAACTATGCTGAAGTCGTCTCAGCAGACGGCTGAATGCTTCTTGGATGACTTGGAGTTAGGCGGGATTCAATCGGCCTCGGAGTTCAATGATGGTGTGTCGACTTTCACTTTTCCTCTCATGTAGATTTCATGACAGCGGTAGATCACGGAGGTCCAAGTCATATAGCTGCAGAGGATCCTGTGCCCGCTCAAAATTCAGATCCAAGCCCATATATCGAGGAACAGCCTGAGGAGCATCCCGGTGTGTTTCGAGATGCAATCTTCAAGTGTGATTGGAGCTAATCCGGGATATACAGAATCTGTGACTTTCCTCGAGTCACTTTGGAACTTGTACAACAAGATGAAGGCGAAGAACAACAAACCGTGTTTAGAAAGCCCAGTTTTTGATTACTCAATGTAGTTCTATGTATCACAACCCCGGTTATAACCGGGGCGTGACTTCGATCATGGTTATGCGCCACATTTGGCAGGTGGTTGACGAGGGTCTAACCTCGTCTAACCACGGATACGATTCAGTATATAGTACACTCTATGTATCTCTTGCGCCCGTACTACCATTACTTGAATATAGATCTGAGATCCCCTCCATCACCCCTACCAGGCGCCCCATGCTCGCGTTGTCGTTACGAATTAAGCTGCAAAGCAGTGGTATTGTGTAACACATGTTGGACAGCGCACTGAAGGCTTCGTATCACTATTACCCACGCACAGGATCAGTCGTGTTACGTAGCTGCGACAAGAAAAGGTGTGATGGGTCCGGCGGTGAAGACGAGGCCTCAAGAGTGACAGGATTTTTATCCCGGTGAATGTGCGCTGGAGCTCCTGACGATGTTCGGGCTAGGAAGCCGACGTCAAGGAGTTAGTTATCAGGTAAAAATGAATCAAAAATTCACACACCAAGCCTAAGCGAGCGCACCAAGCGGGTCAGTAAGTCGGAGTAGGCATCACAACACACCGGAGCCATGTCTTAAAACCTCGAGCTCGGGACGAAGATGACGAAGGGGCAGGTGCAGAAACAATGCCGAATGGGGCGCTGCGCGACGACGCCGAGGGTACACGTGCCGTACCGCGTCACGGTTACAATACTGGAGGTCCGGGAGCTCAGAAGCACCAAGATTGGGGTGATTCGAGGAAGAACTGGACGAGATATGGGATTCGAGAGGAGAGGCAGGTCGGATGCGGCGTTGCGTGACGACGCTACCCGGGCGCACTCATTGTATGGCATCACGGCTAAGATCCTAAATAGTCGCGTCCTGGAAACCGTATATACGTCTTGGAAAGACGGTAAACTTTCAATATGTCCTGTCGTTACCCGCCCAATGTCCCGAATTCCCCGCCCCGCCGTCCCGCCCAGACTCGATGTCAGCATCACGGGCTAGGCTGAGGTTGAGACTTTTGCGAACAAAAATGGATAAAGAACGAGCACTCGCCGTGAACAGCAAGTCATGAATAATGTTGCATAAATCTTCAAAGCGTGAATGAAAAGGCTAAGTTGTTTGAAACGGCTCATAGAAGTCTAAAGAACTTACCGTGTACGAACGGCGGACTGGACAACCCGGATAATTTTGGGATCATCTGTAAAGGCAGTAAACCCTCCATTCGTCAGGTCGTTATCCGCCCTCTATCCCAACTTCCCGCCACGCCGCCATCCATCCCGACTGGATGTTGGATGTCCGTCAGCTAGCACTTGTACAACGGTGCATCCACAGGAAACGTAACCGCCGTCGAGCCGCTGATGACTGTCAGATGGCGGCGCTTGACGATCATCAATCCGAAGATCATGGTGGCAGGATGAGAGAACGCGACTCTGATCGGAGGCAATCGCGCCGCGGGGTTGCGCGCCTGGTCACCGCCACGCCACCCGACACCCGATCGACTGTCGGCCACATAACGACGACCGACTGCCGTCTTCACATATTCACACTACATTGGATTGCTCAAATCGAGAACGTAGCACTGCCACTGTCTTAGTCATAGTCTACCAGTGACGGCGTTTAAAACAATGACGACAGCCGGGAATCACGAATACATTCTCTGGCGAACCACAGTGTCCGACCGTACGTAGAATGCTCAATTTATCTAAAGGTAAAAGTAATCCAAGAAATGTAAAAGTCAAAGGTCCATTAGAAAGCATCTCCTTCCATAAAACTAGCATCAATCAGGCATAAAAACTAACAAGCATTCAATTAAACGTTGCCGACGATGAGAGGAAAGAGGAATTACACACCTAGGCACTCAACGTCGCCAGCCCAACACTGGAGGAAGACACCTGCGTGACCGTCTCCGTCCTGATCGAGCCGAGGGAACTGGACAACAGCGTGGGCTCAAATACAACACTACTCGCAGTCCCATTCAAAGTGGCGGCGCTGCTTGAAACGGCAGTACCAGTGAGAGTCACGACGGTGGTGGTGGGTGCGAAGGTGACGGTGCTAGTCGCTCCCCCAGTGGTGTAGACGCTAGTGGCACCGCTAATCGTGAGAGTCGTACAGCTGACGGGGAACCCGACGCTGGAGGACGTGGCGTTCGAGCTGCTGAGCGTGGATGTGAGCGTAGCGCTGGCGAGCTTGCCGTTGCCTTGGGTGAGCGTGATGAACGTTGTGTTCGTCTATGGTTCGTGAGTATCATGAATGGATTGGGGTAGTCAGAGCCAACGAACTGGGATGCATGCGGATGGGGTTACGGTTACGGTGACCTAGAAGGAGAAGGATGATAAGTGGTCGTGTCGTCGAGTGAAAGCGGAATTAGGCTGACGGTCGCTACACTGCTCGAGGAAGCAGTCGCAGTAGCGTTAGCCACAATCTGGGATGCGGGTCAGACGGTGGACGATGTCAGGATGGACGTTACTCACAGTTGACGTCATTCCGTTACCGCCGAACTAGCAATCATTTGTAAGGTAGATGAAAGGACGGCAAAAGAAGGCACACGAACCACGGAGGTGATTGTCCCGCCAATTGCAGTCGTAATGGACGTAGCTGTCCCCTGAAATCGCAGTTAAGAGACATCCGGGAGAGATCAAAGAAAAAGGAGCGTACGATGGGCACCGCGGAAACAGAGGTGACCGACGTCTCGAAGTTGCGCTGTACATAGTGATCAATCAGATGCAATAGCAAACATCGAGGGACAAAGACTTACCGCTCCAACAACAACAGCGCTGGCGCTGGCCGAGGCAAGAAGGACTGAAGAAATGGCAGCGGCGAACAACATGATAATGACTGAAGCGAAAGGCAAGTTAAACAATGCCTTTTCCTCGCCCTACGCCGGAGATTATATACCCACAACACGAAGTAAGAGGCGGTTATTCCAGACCGCGAATATAACGGCGAGTCTGAGCCATAATGAATGAACGTGGTGCGGAGACTTGTGGCCTTGTGGCGACCGGACAACCAGACAAAGGGGTAACGTAAGTTGGCTGGGAGCGAGGATCACCGTTTCCGACATACAAGGGTAAATGACGCTCCAAGTT
>QLPD01008037.1:0-10659 GCA_003314085.1 Hymenopellis raphanipes | reverse complement strand
GACACATCCATCAATCGTGAGCTTCGAATAAGCGCCCGCGCGTGCGACCGAGGACCCACAAAGCAAGATTTTCGCCAAATTAGTAACAATGCAGCGCGGAAACAGGAAGAAAGAGGTGCATCACCCTTGTGTATGTCCCAAGCCATCACACCACGGTATCCTCAAGGCCACAAACAGCACAGCAGCAGGCAGTCAGCGAGAAGAGCAGAAAGTTACTTGTACTTGCGAAATAATAGTAGGCGACAAAGCAGGAGAACGATAACTAGGACAACTTGAGAGCTGACGACAACTTGAAAACTTGACATTTTTGTGTGGCTATTGAAATGGGGGGTCCGACCATTGGGATAGAAAGTTGATGATGATGTAAACTTGCAACCTTTGACCTTCTTCCTTTTCTTGAGCGGAATTGGACAGCGTCCTTACCAGCGGTCAGCCGCCGGTGGAGCGTCGTAGTCGCGGCCTCTGGAGGGGCTACTGCCGCGAGGGGGGCTGCGAGAGTAGCTCCTGCGCCTTCGGTAGTCGGGTGAGTACCTGCCTGTGCCTCGAGGAGGGCTGCGCCTGTCTCTCCAGTCGCGACCGTCGCGTCCATAGTAGTCGCGGTCCCTGTCACGATCCCTGTCGCGGCGGTCGCCACGGTCCCGATACGAGTCACGGTCCCTGTACGAGTCCCTGCCACTGTAGTGAGAGTCGCGGTTGGAGCGACGGTGACCCATGTACTCTCCGGGAGTTGCCGCGTGAGGCCTATCAGTTACGGAATAGTCCACGCGGATGCGGCGTCCATTGAGTTCCTGGCGATACAGCTGAGAACGCCACACGGTGCACAAGGCGCTTAAGACTTACGATGCCGTTGAGTTCCTGGATAGCACGAGTAGCATCTTCCACGTTGCTCATCTTGATGAATCCAAAGCCTCGAGAGCGGTCGGACTGCTAATATGAGACTGTGGCGCTTACGTGCGAACAAGCAAATACGTACCCGTTGGTCGTAGACAATGGTAACCTTTTCGACGCGTCCAAAACGACTAAACTCATCGTCGAGGTCGCGTTCCTGAGTACGAATGCTAAGCCCAAAGACACCAAGGACGTTGGTGGGGTTGGGTGCCTGTGAGACACGGTCAACTATTATCCTTTTTGTGGCTCGACGGCGACGACGTACAATGGGTGCATGAGACGGCCGCCTGGGTGGTGGTGGAGGCGAGCGCCTGCTGCGGCTATACGGGCTACGGCTTCGAGATTGAGAACGGCCTGTTCGTGGCGCATCCCTCAAAGGGTCGGCGGCTGGGACTGCCACTGGCGCCGGGGCCGTATACGCATCAGAGTAGGGGTCAAGTGCGTTGGCTGTTTCGCTGTACTAAAGGGCGGTCAGCCAGTGAGCAGGAGAGCGGGCATTGACTTACCATGATGATGGCAGTAAAAGGAGAACGATTTGTTGGTCCTTGTTTGGGCTGTGTGTCCATAATAGCCACCGTACAAAAATTACTTGGCATAGACCGTCCTCTCAAAATGAGTGCCAGAAAATGAATATATATTCACTATTTACATGATTCTGGGAAGAAAAGTGGCGGAGAACGACAGGAGAGCGAGTAGGCTACTCTAGTGGAGCCGAAGGGCCGGATCAAATTATTGAAGCGGAGTTCAAACTCAATACAGCAGCTATACAGGTCCTGGCGGACGAACTCTCTGAGTAAAACACGTCCAAATACATCCTCCGGCAAGAACAAGATGGTGAGCTCGTCGTCGCAGGCAGCGTGCTTTTCTCACATCGCTATGCTAGGGTATCGACATTGCCGCCCACCACGTCAAGAAAGGTAACAGGACCGCGCCCAAGAGCGAGGATCCATATCTCCTTCTCCTCGTAAAGGTGCGCCATACATAAATATTTATCGATTGTCACTACTTATCACAACTACAGCTTTACCGCTTCCTGGCCCGCAGGACAGACTCGGAATTCAACAAGGTCTCGCGCATCGCAATCTACCAACTATTCATATTCATACTTTTTCCCAATAGGTCATCCTCCGCCGTCTTTTCCTGTCCAAAATCAACCGCCCTCCCCTCTCCCTTTCACGGATCATGAAGGAGACTTCCAACACCCCCGACCTTGCCTCAAAAACCATTGTCCAAGTCGGCACTGTCACCGATGACATCCGTCTAACTGAAGTCCCAAAACTCTCCATCGCCGCTCTGCGCTTCACAAAGGCCGCCAAGGACAGAATCCTCAAGGCCGGTGGTGAGGTCCTCACCCTCGACCAGCTCGCCATGCGCGCTCCGACCGGAACCAACACCGTGTTGTTGCGGGGGAAGAGGACTACGCGTGAGGCTGTCAAGCACTTTGGCATGGGTACGCGCCATTATTGTTCTTTTCCTGTATTGTCGTTTATCGCGTCCGTTAGGTCCCCACAAGAACAAGAAGCCCTACACCATCTCCAAGGGCCGCAAGTTCGAGCAAGGTCGTGGTCGCAGAAAGTCGCGTGGCTTCAAGGTATAATGCATGGAGCGCGAGCAGAGACGCTGGTGGGCTACTGCGGCAGTATGCTTTGTGTATTATATGTGTTATGACGCCGACTATTTCTATGCACATGCACTTGACCCAAACAATCTGCCGTGCGGCCTATTAAACCGCTTTCTGGGCTGGCCACAAGGGATCTTTCCAGCTCGCATTCTTCGATAGGTTTATGAACGGTAATGTCGCCGCGCAAGTTGTGAGTTCATCTTGAACACTTCTTGCTAACTGTAATGCAGTCACAACGCGAACCAGGGCTCGTATTTTTTGTTTTTGAATTTTTGGTCACCCAAGCCTTGGCATCCTCTGTGCATAGGGCACACAGTACAGGTCCCCGCCGACCAAGTTGCCCATTACACAATCTTCTCTTCGCTCAGGCAAATATCAACGCGTTGGCCTTCTAGGTAAGAGTCATCGTAAGTCCAAAACCGAGTAGTGCGAGGATGTACCAAAAATGTGTCCATAGAACGCCAGATGAAACAAGAAAATCACTCACCCGCCACACCTAGCATCGAGTTGTCGAGCTCGGCAGTGGCCTGTCGGCCTGAACGGGAACAGTGCGGATTATCTAAGCATTTGCCCTGTTGAATTCGAACGTTGACTACGACTGACTCTCATTGCGGTTCACAGGCTTGGCGTCCTTCGGCGTTCCCAATAACGACGAAGTAGTAAATTCTACGCAACATGATCTTCAAGGTCGCGGATCCTCCTCCGGTATTCACTGAGTACTATGTCTGTCAACAGACTGTTTTGACATTCGTTAGGCTGGCCCGAGTCTTCCTCAAGAAATTATCGACATCATCACAACTCACTTTCGCTCCGACAAGGGTACCCTTTCCGTCCTTAGCCTTGTCAGCTGGTCATGGCTGCACTCTGCACGTCGCCATCTATTTGCGCGAGTAGAGCTGCATCAGCATCGCTCCCCCGACTCAGTGTTTGACTCTTTCTGGAGAGTCGACTTTGGGCTGGAAATTGTAAAACGCTCGCCTGCCCTTGCTTCCTGCATTCGCTTCGTGGAGATCATGGCGGAGGAAGATGAAAAGGATCTTATCCCCCCAGCATTCCAGTTTCTGTCCTACCTTCCTAATCTACGCACTCTGTCCTTGATCGACATCTTCTGGGCAAATTGCATACCCGAAAATGTACCGACTATTCTGCAAGGCATAGCCACTGTCGCTTCTACATTGGAAGAGCTTTCCCTCACTGAAGTAACATTCGTGACTACCGCCGACCTCGCAGCTTTCGTTCGCGCCTTTCCCAAACTCAAGCGGATATCATTCTCCTCATGTGGAATTGACGATCAGTTCCCCCACCGGACGCCGACGATGTCTGTATTTCGTGAAGTCCCAGAGTTGCAGACGAAAACCCTAATTTGCCTAGAACACGTCAGTATCCACAACTACCATCCACATGCACGAGATATCTTGGAGACCCTTCTTCAACGCGACGTGCTCAAGCCAAATTTGAAGGGCACAAGCATCTCCTGGGATCCCAACTGCGTGGAGAACTTCTCCGTATATGAGAAGTTCTTCCATGCTATTGGAGCCAATCTACATACCCTTGAGCTAAGACTGCTCGTACAGGTCTATCATCAGCTCGATGGTATGTTGTGTATCTGCATACAGTGATTGACTGCTTAGTATTTCCTTTAGCCATCATCCAGCTCTTATCCAAATGTCGACAACTCTCGTCGTTCTCACTCGACATCGGGCTCCGACGATTCCATGCCTGGTTCGAGTCCATTCTCGAAACCGTGGCCTCGTCATCCCTCAAAGAATTCACCATCCACTGCTGTCTGAGTTCGGAATTCGAAAAGAACCGATCTATGCCTTGGGCGAAAGTTGATGACACGCTTGCGCGGTTACCGGTTTTCAGCAAGTTCAAGGTCATTACTCATGACTTGGAGTACCGGCCGGAGTTAGACCCCAGTAGCAGGGATGCTGTGTACAGCGAACTCAGAGACTCGATGCCACGCCTGCAGCAGGCAGGTATGCTTGAGATATGGGAGCCAGAGGAGTAATCGTCGATTCGATCTCCGAAGGTTGCTAGTCGGTCACACTAATAGACTTTGGCGTTTATTCTCGTCTTTCCCAACCTCAGCCGATCGTCAGTCAAGTAGGAGGATGAATAGAACAGTTGGTTTGCAGAGTTGACTTCAGCTGTTCAGTGTTTGCGATGAACTTCTCGTTATGCCAGCACCGCTTTTTGTCAAGGGCATGTTCTCCCTTCATCCAAATCCTCCAGTGATGCAAAGGACCTCAATATTAAATATCAAATGTGCGCAGACCGAGGATGTTCTGTTCTCGCTTCTCCAATTCATATATCTCGTTCCCAATCGCAGTGTCGTGTTCCTCGATGAGCTAGTGCCTTTACTCGAAGCGGCACGAAATCTCTCGACTCTCTTGTGGATGAACTGCGACCTGCGCTCACCGATGAGTGTCTCTACTTTGTGAAGGAGGCTCCGCTACGCGTGTGTGCCATTGCTATGTGTTTTGGGTTTGAGAAGGAGATCAATGTCTTGGATTGTCCGCTCAACGTGGCTTCAAAGAATATCAACGTGTACGATTATCACGGCCTGCTCGACCTCCATCGTCGACGTGTCAAGACAACGAAAAGTTATCAGAGAAGCTGTGCGACTGAGATTCCTTGAAGATGTCTAAGCGTTGAAGGCAGGCTTACTGGAGATATGTATTACGATGACCGCCATGACAGTTCACTTATCATTAGTATTTAGGGATCACCTATTGTTCCTGCTCTTGGGTGATATATGAGAATAACAAACTAGACGTCGAGCTCGGCTTCGCCCGTCCACTCGAACATGTAGTGCGGATTATCTAAGCATCACCCTGTTGAACTCGAACATTGACTACGACTGACTCTCATTGCGGTTCACAGGCTTCGCGTCCTTCGGCGTTCTAAATAACGACGAAGTAGTAAATCCTACGCAGCATGATCTCCAAGACCGCAGATCCTCCGGTATTCACTTAGTACTATGTCTATCAACAGACTGTTTTGACATTCGTTAGGCTGCCCCAAGTCTTCCTCAAGAAATTATCGACACCATCACAACTCACTTTTGCTCCGACAAGGGTACTCTTTCCGTCCTTAGCCTTGTCAGCTGGTCATGGCTGCACTCTGCACGTCGCCATATATTTGCGAGAGTAATACTGGGCCGTGAGCTCTATCGCTTCCCTGGCATGCGGGGGCGCGCAGACCCAACGTCGGACCCTTTCGGGTTGGAAATTATGACACGCTCGCCCGCCATTGCTTCCTGCATTCGTTTCGTGCAGATCAGGGCAGATCAGAATCAGCATCATGTCACTCAAGGATTCCAGTTCTTGTCTCTCCTTCCCAATCTACGCTCTCTCTCCTTAGTCCACATTTCTTGGCCGGGGCTCCAGCCCGAGAACGTACCCACTATCCTCAGAGGAATAGCTACTGTCGCTCCTACCTTGGAAGAGCTTTCCCTCACTGAAGTAGCATTCGCGACTACCACCGACCTCGCAGCTTTCGTTCGCGCCTTTTCCAAAGTCAAGCGAGTATCTTTCGCCTTCTGCAATTGCGAACCTCACCGGCTGGACCCTCTGGCGCTGACGCCACATGTCTTTCGTGGACTCTTAGAGCCGCCGGTGCAATCTTTAATCTGCTTGGAACATGTCGGAATCCAGAACACGGCTTCACGAGCTATTTTGGAGCTACTTCTCCAGCAAGACGTGTTCAAATTGGACCTGATAAGCGCAAATATTTATTGGAGGACACCTCGCGAGTGCTTGGCGAATTTCTCGATGTATAAGAAGTTCTTCGATGTCGTCGGAAACACCTTACAGACCTTTGCACTGCGGATGCGCGTACTGGACTATCAACAGCCCGATGGTATGTTGGTTTCTGCATACAGCAATTGACTGCTTAGTATTTCATTCCACTCAGCTATCATCCAGCTCTTATCGAAATGCCGACGGCTCTCATCTTTTTCAATCGACATCTGGTGCGGGCAATACTCCGTCCTCCTGGTCTGGTTCCAATCCATCCTCGAAACCGTGACCGCGTCGTCCCTCTTGAAGGAATTCACCATCCACTGCAGTCTGCATTCGGACATTGAAAAGAACCGATATACTGTTCCTTGGGAGAAAGTTGATGACACGCTTGCGCGGTTACCGGTTTTTCGAACGTTGAACGTCATGGTTAATCGTATTGGCTTGGAACGCGTGCTATCGGTGGACCCCAGGATTAGGAGCGCTGTGCACAAGAGGCTCACAGAGTCGATGCCTCGGCTGCGGCGGGCAGGCATGCTTGAGATATGGGAGCGTGTGGAGTAATCGTAGATTCGATCTGGGGTTAGTAGATGGTCATGGTACTGATAGAATTCAGCGTTTGTTCACGTTGTTCGCAACCTCAGACGATTCTCCCTCGATATAGTCAAGTGGAAGGATGAATGGAATAAGTAGTTGGCCTGCAGAGTCGACTTCATCTGGATGCCCAACTTGGGCAGACCATATCCCAGGGGAATGTCTTTACCTGCTTGACTTGACTGTCACCAACAACAGCGTGCAGTTATCAGCCGTATATGGACCAGTACCGACGACTAAAGGTACGTGACTTGTCAACAAAATGTCTTCAGACAAGACGTATAAGAAAAATCTGCAAAACTGGACAACAACCACTCCAGTTCCAAAAAATGCTGCAATTAGTACTCGAAGTACGCGCGCAGGCCCATTGACACACGAACCGAATTTGCTCGCTCCGCTCGCAACTATTTAATCTGTGCTTAGGATAATGTAGACGCGTTTTACCACTATCTACCATTTGGACTAACTTGTGTTCGAGAACGAGGGCCCGGGCAAGCTGCCGTTGGAGCCGTTACTCACATTTTACACCACGATCCCTGTCGTCGATTTGTACATCGCGGGAAAATAATGCGGTTCTGGTACTTCTGAAGTTCACCTTGGGCCTGTCAGCTTGTTTACTGCCTCATCTGCTCTTGCTTTGTGTTTGCACTCATCCTGAGTACATGCTACAGGGTTCATTCGTCCATCGAGACCTCAGCCCCGGAAATTGTCTCAATGTACAAGGACCAGGTCAAGATCTCGGATTTCGAGTACATTCGCGAATGTCTTTCTCAAGGATTGATTTCTGCCTCCGCGGTACCGCTTTTTATCTTCTGTCAGTATCTCTAATGATTCCCAGGGGCTCGCCTACGTATATGGCCAGGTATCAGCAGAGCCACCATGACTGCCTACCTGTTAACCTATACTTGAGAGAGCGCGATTCGATATATAGGCCTCCCCGGCAATCGCTGCCCTCTCTGGACCGTTTAGATCAAAGTTTCTCCGCGATCTGGAGTTTGTCTTGTAGAGAGTCTACCTCAGCTGGTTCTCGCTTTCTACTTTGTCTGATTGGCTTTCTCTGGAGGACCCGGCAGAGCAGCGTGACCAGTATCTTGGTGCTCTACTCTCTCAGCTATTCGGTGGCTCGTCATTTCTTCATCTTTTGCCATCGCAACGATAGTAGCACCTTCATTTAGGCTTTGCATGTCGTAGTCTCGATTTCCAAACTGGGAAGATAAGAAATTGTTCCTCCTTAGTATAGATTCACGCGGTCTTTGGCAAGGAGTCGTGTGTCACAATCGGTATGGGTTACCTTCAAGTTGGCGCCTACTGTTATCGGGAAGTAGAAGCCACGAATCCCATTTCCACCCATAGCTATGGGAAGATAAATACGAGCGCTCCCGGAGTTCCGGTATGTTGCGGAGAACCAGGTGAGGAGGAGGAGGATGTGCAACCCCTCTTGGACGACGTGGATGCGCCCAAGAAAAGGCCTCGTAGCGTCGACGCTGAATATGTACCGCCGGACCGGCCATTCTCCTGGCAGAGAGAGAAGCGGGCATTAGGTGTTACTGTACATACGCCGCTGGTTTGCGCAAGACACGCCTTCTCTTAGTTACTCGCATCCAAGACACCGCAATCCCTACATACGCGTCCATACGATTCAACACTGTATCTCTTAGATCGCTCTTTTCCTGATGTGCACCTTTTCATGTATGTCTTTCAGGGGCTCAGATGGCGGGCAATTAAAACACACCTCAACTTGGAGTGCACAAGTAAAGCCTTTTCTAGGAGTACTGATAAGTAAAGATGATGGTAAGGTCCGTGTTTGACGTCCGTCAATGGCGGTGAGTATCGCTCGGCGACGATGGGAACGAGTCCTCCGTGTCGGAACTGGGAAGGCAAGTTGGAGTCACCGGCTTGAGTCATTGAGTGCGCCTCAATAGAAACCCTAACCCTAAGTTACTACTACCCGGTCTAGATCATGTTTTCGCCCAAAGGAGATAAGTATTTTTCAGCCTACCACCATCATCGTCGACAATGCCTCGTATCCGGAAAAGTACGAACATATGGCTGCATATTTTCGTGCTTATCTGACCTGGATATCGCTGTAGAGACCAGTAATCGTGGTACCACCAACAACCGGAAGAAAATCCAACAAAAAGTTCGCGAAACCAGAAAGAAGAAGGCAAAGGCTGCTAAAGTTAACCCTCAATGGAAGTCAAGTATGTGTTTAACATTTCACTGTCTGTTCTCATTATTAAATTGTGATTAGAACAAAAGAAAGATCCCGGTATTCCCAATGACTTTCCGTACAAGGATCAGATATTAGCTGAAGTACAAGAAGAGCGGCGTTTGGTGAGAATGACCTCTCCATTTGCTTTGTTTTCAATAATACTTCCGTAGGCGATTGAAGAGAAACAGCGCCGAAAGGAAGCTAAGAAAGCACTAAAGACGGGCGAACCAGCACACGAGATGGACATTGACGAAAATACTGAAATCAAAGACTTTGACGGCGTCGCCAGTATTGCCGCCAAAGCTCTGCGCAACGTCAAGTTAACGAGGATGGAACGCAAACTCCCTGAAATCTCCATCGTGGAAGACGAGGACGAAGAGGAATCGGAGCCTGCCTTGTTCAATCGCGACCTCCCAAACCTGAGAGCCGTGCTCGACCATGCGGACGTTGTTCTAGAGGTCCTGGACTGCAGAGATCCACCATGCTTCCGCAGTTCTAAAGTAGAAGAGATCGCGTCCTCCAAACCGATTATCTTTGTACTCAATAAAATAGGTGCGTCGCGTGGTACACATCGGAGATGCTCCAGTAAACCCCGTGATAGATCTCTGTCCCCAAGAGGCCGTCTCTGCATGGGTCAAGCACCTCCGCGGTGAACACCCTACTGTACTGTTCCGGTCTGCCTCGGCGTTCGTGCCCGCAGAGGTCGAGTGCAGCAAGCTCGAGAGAGGCAAGGGCAAGGTGCCTCTGGACAATGCCGTTGGCGTCGAATCCCTCTTGAAGCTCCTCGGCGAAGCTTCACAAAAGAAGGATGGCGATGGGCCTCTTGCAGTGGCTGTCGTCGGCTTCACTAATGTCAGTGGTATCCATCTTTCTTCAATTAAATTGTTCATGCGTATCTTGTTCAGGTGGGCAAGAGTTCTGTGATCAACAGCGTGGCCAAGAAACCCGCGTTACCGACGTATACACTTGATTCCAATACCAAGGGGCCCACGACGACCGTGCTTCCCCAAGAGGTAACGGTGGACGGGTTTAAGTTTATCGATACGCCTGGGCTGACCTGGGAGAGCGAAGACCTTACTGAGGAGAACCGCGCTCGAGATATCCTACTGCGAAATAAAGGCCGCATTGATCGTCTAAAGGAACCCATGGCACCTGGTATGCTTTAAAAACCATTCTACTTTTGTATTTTCTGAACATTTTCTCAAGTCACGCAAATTGTCGCCCGCGCAAATAACGAGGACTTGATGGTGCATTACAGCCTCCCGGCGTTTTCTCAAGGCGATGTCGATGCATTCCTGCCAGGCCTGGCGCGCTCGAAGCAGTTGGTGAAACGAGTACGCCGTCAATTAACTTTGCCAAACAATTCATCTCATTGGGTCTGCTAGCGATCTGCCGTCGATCTTGTGGCGGCATGCCGTGTTATTCTTCGGGACTGGAATACTAGCGCTTTGCGGTGGTACGCTATGCCGTCGTCCCACCCCAGCGAGATGGATATTACTGCGGATAAGAGCATCATTGACGTTCTTCCTACACGCCGGGAGCTCCGGAAGCGCGGTGGCTTGGTCAGGTTCGCGACAGGAGAAATTGACGCTAGGCGCCCT
>QLPD01008036.1:0-11459 GCA_003314085.1 Hymenopellis raphanipes | reverse complement strand
ATGTCGACAGATTCAACCACCCAACCCAGCCCGTTCTCTTACGTGGGACAAGGCTCAGTACCCGAAGATCTACGTTTCACACTCAACGATGATCTCGCGGAACAACTAATCGATGACCCGCATACAGTGGTAGAAAATTGGAGAACTACAAGCACGCGCACGGACCGGGCACTGCGAGCACTGGGTGAGATCGCGGATATAATCGCGTCTTCCAGTGAGGACAGTGAACAATATCCGAGCCCATTGCACTGGATAGACTTGGTGTTCACGGAACAGATCGCCAAGTGTTCAGACTGGACGCCTGGAGAGGAGACGTCGAGTGAAGTCTCGGGAAACGTACAGGTACCCGAACCTGACACGAGCCCAATGAACATCGATCCCCCTCCCAAATCCCCCACTCCCCCTCCTACAGAACCCTCCACTTCACAGAAAACCGTCTCGGGTGAAACTCCGGATGACTCGACCACCCGAGTCAAACCCGCCAAGACTTACAGTCGCAAGAAGGATGCACCCGTCATTAGAACACCGGTTGTGCACATCGTCACCCGGCCAGTTATCCGGACTCCAAATCTGGACCGCCCGATTGAAGAAAAGTACGAATATATCAACAATGCGGACGAAAACTGGACGTGTTGCTGCTTCAAGTTGTACTACAGCGACGCCGGGAAACTGCTTGCCAAACCCGGAAGATTGTTCGAGGAGCTTCCCCACCCGAGAAAGCCTCACTTCAAAGTAGAGCACGTACGGGAGTTCGTGGACTGCTTCAAGCTCTACATGAAGGACCATATGACTGAGGCCCACACGAAGAGTCGTCCAGCGGCAATCAAGCTGATAGACGATGCCTTGTTCATCGCGCAAATGGCCATGCATCCCAAGAAAGCGCCAAAAGCTGTAAGACTTTTTGTTAAGTATAACATGTAGTCTAACAATTTTGGTAGCACCAGGAATATAATCCTAAGAGCAAGGACGCTGATAGCAATGAAGAGGACCAGTTGGACGAGACTTCGGGTGAGGAAGAAAGATCCGATTCTCCATCCGACTCGGATACTACCCCGCCACCCGAGTCAAGCAAAGACAAGGGTAAAACCAAGGACTCCGCCAATTCGAAAGATAAGGCGTCGAAGTCAAACAGCAAGCGTCCACGGGTGTCGGATGACGATGAAGTATCCGGTAACGCCTCGACTACTTCAAACAAGGCGAAGGCACCGCCAAAGAAGAAGTCTCGCGTCGCGGGTGATAATAAACCATCCGAAGCACCCTCCCGCCCTCGCCCCGCCAATCGCAGACCACTTGTTCAAGGAAATAACAGTGACGATGTCCAGCGCTGGATTAAAGGAAAGTGTAATGCATGCCTGGAGTCGGGAAGACGTTGCATCTTCCCGGTTACGAAGAAAGGCAACCGTTGCTTTTCCTGCGAGGCTTGTAGCAATGCGAAGATCAAGTGCCTCAAAACGCCTTTGGGTCCCACGGAATACGGGTATTTACCCGCTGAATAAACCGAGAACACGCAAGGAACTTGGGAGTTCTTGGGTCGTGGTAATATACAGGTTCCTCGCAATGCCACCCCAGCCCAGCATCGTGCTTTACTTGGCGCAGCATCGGGAAACCGCCGGATACCCGCGGCGCCATCCGAGCTCGAGTTATTGAAGGCGGAGAACACAGAATTGAAGGCACGGGTGGACGAGATGGGAAAACAGATGAAGTTGTTGAAAAAGAGCGTCAAGAAACTCGAGAAGCGAGTTGAGAAGATGGAAAAGGACGATTCGGATGACGAGGAGGTATCCGATGAAGATGACAAGAAAAAGGAAAAGGACAAGGACAAGAAGTAAACCAGGACTTGAAGACTTGTATATACGATCTCAATCTACTCGTTCTGACTTTCCCTTGGTACTTAGAAAATTATATCCACCTGAAGTATAGTCGATCGGGAAGAATTTAGTACACCCGAGTCAACTCCTGTTTGAAATAGGCTGAAGACAGAGGAAAGCAGTAGCGGGACCTAGAATCCGGATGAGTATCGGGTAACCAGTGATTACCCGATCTGTGAAAGACTTCGGCTGAGGACCACCCCAAATCAGTAGCTAAAAATAAACAATGCAGATCCCCCTGATCAGCGAACAGAAACGTCTAGTACGACATGTGATAATAGGGTCACGTGATGACGTCTGTGAATACATTAAGGACCAGACCGAGTTGGCTCAGTAAGACAGATACCCCACGATGTCCAACATATCCACGCCGTCTCGGAAGACTTCAAAGGTACCCGCTACACCCGTTAAAACGACTAGGGCCTACACGTACTTGGGTCACAGAGATCGCATCAGTGGCGCAGATTACTACGAGTTCACGTTAGATCAAGCAAGACTTGCGCATGGCAAACCTCACACTATCTTGGAATGGTCTGCTAGCGAAGAACAATGCGTCCTCATCCGGGAAATCGCTAGTCGATCCGTCGCCTACTACAACCCCTACAAGAAGCAATTTCCAGACGCGCGTCACTGGCTAGACTGGGTTATGACGGAGGCGTACCGGGTAATTTGCAGGAAGGAAAATTTAGGCGATCCGGGTCTAGGAACGGATGAAGAAGTTACACCCGGCTATCGATATTTCGGCCAATTAGACTTCCAGAAATCCTGTTGTTCCTTTGACTTCGCCCTTAGAGAGGCCAACGCCATCGCCAAGAGTCCAGCTAAGCTGTTGACACACGATGCTGCTGACAAGTGCAACCAGACCTTAGCAAGGGCGTCCTCCTTAGCCATTGCGAAGGAAGCCAGACCAGTAGAGGATTTTCCTTCTGCTTGGCACTGGTTGGACCATTACTTGGCTGAAGCCATAGTAATCACCCACCCCGAACTAATAAAGGTAACGTCGGGTACTTTTGTGAGCGCCCGACCTAGACTAACAAAACGTGAAGGGTGAAGAACCAGCACAAGACGTAGAAATGGCTGCACCGGATGAACCGGAAAGTCAGAAAACACCCGTGCCCTCCACACCGCCCCAACTCTCTCAAGCAGGGTTCACACTTGTTCAAGTCCCATCCCCGCAGAATCCCATTCCACCCGCAGGTGCACCCGGAGCTTCATCGTCGTTCAGGACCTTCGAGTCAAACGAGATGATCAGCCTGAGTCCCAGAGTCTCCATCTCGGAAGGCTCACAAGTACCCGAGGATAGGATGGAGGAGCTGGAACGAGAACTTGGTCAAGCTAGTCGCGATTGTAACAACTTTCGTGAGGCCAACAAGGTGTTGCTTAGCATCAACAAGGACCTTCGCACTGCGAACGAAGACCTCACCAGCGAAAATGCCCGTCTTGCCAGCGAAAACGCCCGCCTCACCCGGGAAAACAACGCCCACCGAGAGCAGATGGCTTTAATTGACGAGTTAATCCCTCATCTAAAAAGACACTGGGAGGGACTTGGTAAATTTCGCAACGAGTACCGGGATATTGTGTACGAAGCCCGGATGGCGTCAAGGAAAAAGGACAACGAGTTCCAGGAATGGAGACATGTCCAAGACATAGACTTGCACGCTATCCTGGAACGGTTCAAAGGTACTGATGAAGAAATGGTCGACATGGGCAACCGGGAATTCTATCACCATATGGACACGGTTGAGAACTTGGTTGGAAAAGTCTATGGCAGTGAATGGCGTGAAGATTGGCCAGAAATGTCACCGTCGGGTAAAGCATCGGGTAGTGGGATAGTACCCGAAGATGAAGCAGAAGCGGAAGAACTAATGACATCCGGTGAGGAAGACCTTTACGACGAGGACTCGGATAAAGATACTAGTACTAATTCTACGTGTAGTTCAGACACAGTAGACGAAGAAGCTAGTCAGACCGATGATATCGAGTACGAGGACGTATAATTCCCTCCGAAAGATTTGTATTATCACCCGACGTCAAATGTACATAAAGTTTCAGAATATTAGTGTAACAAAATCCTCAGTTGAATTGGCACTTGCGTTTTGTTAGTATTATGAAAAACCCGCAAGACAAACCCGCAAGACTTTGATAACATTTCTGTAAACTAAGAACTAAGAAGATTATAGAAATACTATCTAAGTTAAGGGGAGACTAACAAGGTCTGAAAAGACTAGCGAGAGCTAAGAAAAAGTAAGACCGCGATCGTCAGAAAAGGTAAACGAACGCAACGAAATGGGAGCATCCTCGGGAAACGCCAAGTGACGCCGGATGAACCGGTTGGCTACAAAACGACGACTCTGGTAATTCTCCCACCATTCAACCAACTGCCGATCCGGAAAGTTCAACGAATCAGCGTCAATCAACAGGTTATCGCAAGAAGCCAAGTTGGGGACCAAGAGCCTGTACATCCAGAAAAGGCTGAAATTGGTGATACCCATCGTATAAAGCTAAGGATCGGATGAGACTCGGATAGCAAGGGATTACCCGACTTACCGACAGGTTGGCCATAGCCTCAGTAAAGCTATCCGGGTGCGAGCGAGCAAGATCCAAGTAGGGCAACGGCAGGTAGTCATTAACATGAACGCCGTTGACCAGGATACGATGCTTGGTTAAGAAACGTTTGACCAACGTATCAAGAGCCACGAAGAAGGTGCGCGCCCAGAGGCGTTCAGCCTCAGTCAAGCCAAAGCCTGAGTTGGCCTCCCAAATGGTAACAGCGGCCAACTGTAAGGCATTATCAGCCAATTGGGTAGAAAAACGTTATCCGAGAAACATATGTACCAAAGAACGAAGCGCAAAGCGAAGGACAGGCGAGTCATGAGCATGACCAACGCCAATACGATCCCCGTCGTGCAATTGAAGGGTATAGTCTTGGTATCCAAAACCACCCGGCACGACAAGCACGATCATAAAGCCTTTCAGCTCACGGTACAGTTGCAATGCAACCTGCATGTCGAGCATCATCGTAGCAGCACGACGACGCGGAGAAGAAACCTCAGCATTGACAAACTCGGGAAGCATGGGTAGCTTGAGGTTACAGAACTCGGGAACGGATTCCATGTTTGTGATGGGCATATGGACTTGCAGAGCCCTCCTTTTATACTTGAACGGAAGCAAATATGGCGGAATTGTAAAGACCCGTTATCCGATAAAAGCCCCTACATCAGGAAAGGCCCATATGCTATAAGGCGTCTTAAGATTCTTGTCAACAGAATGTTAAACTTTAAGCTCCAAAAAGCTCTTAAAGCTCTAAAGACATCTGTAAGCTGGTGTATCATTGTCATGAAACTTAAGACAGCGAAAGGCACTACAAGATGCCTAAAGGTAACTTAAGGCATGTAGCATCACACAACTTGACTTAAGACATCTAACAGCCTCTTAACACAACTTTAAGCATGTCCTACAATGATGTCTACCCTTAGACAACCTAAGGCTTGAGTACACATACACTTATAATGTAATCACACACTTAATGCAGGAATATCCAAGGTAGATTTGATAAGAAGTACATGATTTATTCTACTCACAGACCATGTGGTCTGTGCTTGGTCCTGATTCGGGGCTGATACACGATCACACACTCGAAGTTCTGGATCTTGAACCTAGAACCATGTCAACCACTTCATTGAGGTGCAGCGCGTCAGTATGCGATCTGGATGCCATCACAAAAGTAACTTACTCAGATCCAACAGGCCCTAGACGAGAAGCAATGGATTGGCAAACGACCGTAAACCCGTATCTCGAGAACGAAGACGATGCGATATCAGCTGGGGGAGGTGGATCTTGGGTTCCGATAGAAATGAATAAAATTTTAGAACAAATGAAAGCGTACCTCATGATGCCTCGTCGCCAAACGAGGGCGTGGTGGAGAGGACATATTTGACGCCCGCATCGTGTAGTCCATATTGTTCGGAGAGCGACTGTCTGTCGTTGGTGGTCATGAAGGAAAGCGTGAGGCGGCCATTCGTGCAAGAGTCCGCTCCTCTTGCGCAGGAGTCTAAAGGACAGGCCAATGCAGGAAACGGCTTGGGGAAAGATCGGTCAGAGGGAGACGACGCAAAGTCGGACTCCGTGACCAAGGCGGCGACAACTCAAGGTCGGTCGCGGGTGTTGTGGTAGCTTGCCGTGGTCGCTAGTGAAAGCCGGGGTCGTCATGAGCGTTGGACTAGTCGATGTCGGTCGTAACAAGGAGAGAAGGCTATTCCCAACAGTATTCAGATCTGCGGTCGGTCGCCGCCACCAAATTTACAGGACGTCCACGACCTCGAGCCCCACATTCGGATGAAGGACAGAGCGCCCCGATGCAAGGGCTTACGCGCGTATGGCGGTATCTGGACGGGAGGTTTAGAACTGTGGAAGTAGCGGGGACACGAAAGGTCGTCCTCTAGGTCGTGAGGGAAAGATAGCTGGAGGAAACGGATTTGTGAAAGGTCGGGGTCAGAGGGGTAAGTTTCTCATCGTCCCGAGTGTCGGCGCCAAATCGCGAGGAAATCGTCGCGCAAATACATCTGTCAAAAAAAAAGTTAGAGATGCGAACAAAAGCACACAGAAAGGACGTACCTGCGCACTAACCTCGCCAGCAACGGGGCAACACAATCTCCTCAGTCGGTCGCGGGTGTCGCAGATGGCTGTAGTAGCCTGGATAACGCGGAGAAAGCCGGCCGCCTTCCCGTTGTGACCCGAGAGCGTGTGCGACGGCGACGAGCGCTGTTTGGGATTGTCAGATGGAACGTCCATGGTCGAGTCTCTCGGAGGGTGCCAATCTGATGATGTCCTGCCCGTCGTCTAGGGCTTACGCGGTGATTTGTCTTGGACGATTGGTAGTCGAAAAGATAACCAAAAAACTTTTCGGGTTGGGTTAGAAGCAGAGGACGCAAAGTCGCTCTCTATGATGCTGGTGATAGAAAGGAAGGAGACCAAATCTGGACGGGAGCCTGTAAGGCATATTTACAAAAGATTCAAGAAGAAATACGCACTGTGTTGTAGGGGGTGCGGCCCACGTTGGTGGGGCTTATAACTCGTCAATGTTGCCGTTGCTAGGGCAACGGATGCGCTGTTTGCTCGTCTTCGTCAACAACGACCAACCAGGGAACGACTTGATGAGAGGAAGAGTCGGATTTTGGTCGCGAGAAAAGCACACAGACACTCGCGCGGGCCCATCTCCTGAATCGACTGCTGTCCCGTCAGCGTCAATATCTACAGACACGCCAGCAAGCTGGGCAGCGCAGTCTCCTCCTTCTCTCCCGGAGTCGTTGTGAAACAATCTGCTGCCCGTCCTCTGGCGCTTACGCGGCAATTTCTCCTAGAGTCGGCTCTGCGGGAGGTCGGGTCCGAGGGAGACGACGCAAAGTCGGTCTCCGTGACTACGACGACTCAAAGTCGGTCGCAGGATGACCGCCAGAAGACGGCGACATTTCCAGGAGTGGCTGGGTCGATTGACGATGGTGATGGTGGTGGTAGGAGGGAGAGTAACGACTTCGATCGCTGTCCGGATGGTTCGGATCGGTCATCCGATCACGAACGGAACGAGCTCGTCGACGCTCGGGACAGCGACGACGGGCTCGGAGGGGTTATATAAGTGTCGGAATATCATGCAGGATACTTATATTGTATTTACCAATAGCATTTTTAGCAAGAATATAGTGCATAGACATAAAATTGAGCTTACGTGGAGAGTATCCCATCCAGACAACGGGAAATTGTGCGCGCCAGTGCGCTGAACCTCCCCGGCTCCTCAAAATTTGATGGGATACACACTATGCAATGATATTAATTAATTAGAATGCAATTTGGGGTCTCCGCCCATTACAGTATTGTGTGATTGCTCCAACGAATCATTTCACAAGACACTAACAACACTTGGTGGTGGGTACTGTGAGTTGTCAAGTTCTTCCGTCTCAGATTTTCTGGAACCGCGTGGATAGTCGATCAAGATATCTATATTGTATCTTACAAAAAGTACGGTCTCTCTTGAGCAAGTGCAGGCCCGCCATCGTCGTTGTCGCTGCCCAGATCTGGCAGCGGCGCCTCGGACCGTGAATCCGAACGACATTCGGATTCAATTCGGATTTGTCTTTGCACTCTTGCCATCACCGTGCGCATTCGCCGCGCCCACAAACCATTGACCGCCGCTCCAAGCCCGTGGTGGACTAAGTATGCCCACCACAGCGCGTAAGCCCTAGAACTTAGGCAGCAGAGCTCCGAAAATAACCGTGGATTCCAACGACGACCTCGAATCGACAAGGGGTGACGAAGAACCTCCTCCATCCTGGCAGCATGCAGGCTTGAAGCATGGTATTGGGTTGGATTGGGGGCGCCGCGTTGTCTGCTGGCAACGCGGCGCCGTTTGGTACGTGTATCTCTTCGAATTTTTTTTTTACTGTTTTAAATTTTTGGACAGCGTACATTAACACCGGCTCTACGTTGTTTCATTCGTCTCTGGGAAATTCCCATTCCTCCCCATGTTCCTCCCACTGATTTTGCCCCTCCCCGCAAGAAATTCTGTCAAGTCGAATTGCCGCCGGCACGTGAGGCCACGTCAGCCTCACGTGCCGTTTGGTTTAAATCCCGATCGGACCCACCATGCGGCTTGTTCTCTTACCACCACCAACCAGGACTCCTTCGACGCTGCTGCTCTGCGCACAGCTGTCACCTAGTAGGCGCTGCTTTGTGCACGTCACTCGCCAGCCTTGTGTTCTGCAAGGTGTGTCGCCTAGTCCTGTGTTTAATTCTGTCCCACTATGGATTTCTGACACGACAACGACTAGCGCACCAATCGACGATGAGCCTACTCATCCTACCGAGGACTCCAACCATCCTACCGAGGACTTTAACCATCCTATCGAGGACTCCAACCATCCTATCGAGGACTCCAACCATCCTATCGACGACTACCGAGGACCTCTCGAACGCCACCGAGGCCGACGTCATGCCCGCGAATGACGACGCGGACTGTCTACGAGTATGACGACTACGAGCACCCGAGTACGACGACTTCGAGCACACGAGTATGACGACTACGAGCACCGGACTACGATGGCTGCAAGCACCCGACTATGACGACTACGAGCACCGGAATACGATGGCTTCAAGCACCCGACTACGAGCACCGGAATACGATGGCTTCAAGCACCGGACTACGCTCCCGACTCGAATGACGACGCGGACGGTCTACGAGCAACTGACTGCGGCGACTATGAGCACCCGACTACGACGACTACGAGCGCGGGACTATGATGGCTTTGAGCACCGGACTACGATTCCTTCGAGCACTGGACTATGATGACCCGACAACCACACTGCGGACCATGACCTCCACGTTGACTGTGGACAAGGATGATGATGTTGTTTGATGGTGCTGATGAGACCATGAACGAGGATGCTGTGGATGACAGCGACGAGGGTGTGGGTGTGGGTGCGGGTGCCCATGGGGTAGGTGAAGATCATGGAAGGGCCTGGGTTAGGCTGCAGGATGTTTACTGATTGATTTTGTTTAGTGTATGCATGTGTAGTAGTGTATCTCCTTCATTAGGATTTTCTAATCTTTGATTTTTATTATTTGAACTATTTGATTTAATAAGGAACTGGTAAATTAGTCACAAGGCTTTGGAAGGCAGTGTGAAGGCTGTTGAAATAGAGTAAAAAGGTTGTTTGAAGATTATCGGAAGGCCATTGAAAGGTAGTTGCAAAGCAACTTAAGACAAGGTTCTCAGAGACATCTGCTTTATGCAGCCTTTACAGAGCTTTTCAATGGCTTTGGAAGTGCTTTTTAAGTTTCTGACAGGCAGTTCCAAAGCAACTTAAGACAAGGTTCATAATGATGTATGCTTTAAGACAGCTTTTGAGAGCCTTTTGAGAGCTTTTGAGGTATCTTAAAGTATCTTAAGATGCTTAAAAGATGTCTTAAAGAAGCTGTTAGCGTGAACCTTGGCTTTAAGCTCTTTGCAGCTTATTTAGCATTCCGAACTTTTTATGTCCTAAGACGCTTTAAGTTGCTTAAAGTTGCCTTATAGCATATAGGCCTTTCCAGATGTATTCTACGGATAAGAAACCGCAGAAAATACCCCCAGGATTGAAGGCTTTGACACAGACTTATCCTTAGGCTTCACACGTTAAGAAAAGTCAACAAAAACACGTAGCATTGTATAGGATCTATCAAAAGAGTGCTGGTCCTACAAGCTATAAGAAATAAAACAAGACATCGCTAAGACTACCAGAAGACAAAAGTAACAAAAGTCAAGCGGAGAATTCTTCGGAAACTTGGTAAACACCCGAGCGACGACTCTACAGAGCGATACCCATGCCTTGAGTAAGAGCTACATACAAGGAAGCAGTACGATGGAAGCCCTGCAACTCTTCATAAATACGGTTCAACGAGATGGTCAATTCCAAACGGTACTGAGCTTCCGCCTTAAGAGTACCGGGTGAAACGTCGGATACCTGAGTAGTATCCTTCGACAAGTGGTCAAAAATACGACCCAAGCGATTAACTTGGTTACGGTATCCTTCAATGGCAGGAGCAGCTAGAGACTAAGTTAGCATCGGAAAAACATTCGGAAACAGAACAAGACTCACCGTTGGTAAAGTAACCCAACGATGTGGCATCGATAGAAATCGAGTCAGGTTTAGCCGCCTTGGCACCTTTAGATTCGTCCTGATGAGCGGACCGACGCTTGAGCGGCGGAAGCTCAGAACTAGTGAATAGCCCGGGTCGGAGCACCCGGTCCGGGTCACGGATGCGGGTGGGTCAGGGTGCGGGTAGGGGTCTCGGACCGAGAACCCGCGGCAACCCGCGTAACCCGTAAGCACCCGTCGCTTCTAGCCGAATGCTCCGGCAATGGCCGGATAACGATCAGCCAGCTCTGATCGCTATCTCTTGCTTCCTCCCACCACAGCACGACTTCCGTGTCATGCTCGTCCGCCTCGGAACTGCTTCTGGGGCTTCTCTTATGTCTCTTCTTTCTTCTTCTTCGCTTTTCTGATGCCGCTGGGCTTTACGCCCACCGCCGCGCTCTCGGATGTATTCCGCGCGCATTCTAGTGTTCGTCTTCGCGACGACACTAACTGGACGAGGAACTGGTACGCGTAAGCCCTCACCAGCGAGGCAGCATTACTATTAAACTGCATAGTTGTGCTTGGACATTGGACGACCCTCTGTGACGCATAAGCCGTCGTACTACACGCTTGCACAACGTCGCCAGAACGCCACGGACTATTTTTCTGCGCCACCGCACGCGTCACCATTGCCCGCATCGCTATCGCCCTCTTCTCACACACGCTTCGCTACACCATGACACGCGCCGAGGACATTACGACTACACCATTTCGCACGCCCTCGCCATCATCCCACATGTGCCATTGCACGCGGCATCGTCTTCGCCACTTCCCAGCATAGGACCGATGACTAGCACCACCACCTCCTCCTCCTCCTTCTCACCACCACCTCTTCCTACCACCCCCACTACCACATTCCTATCATTACCCCCACCACATCCTCATGCCCAGCTGACTGTCCCCGTGCCATTGCCCGGGGATGCT